>PVIY010028089.1:0-12246 GCA_004026745.1 Myrmecophaga tridactyla
ATCCTGCATGGTGTCTACATGATATAGTGTGACATGGATGAGGTGGACTGGCCCTTAAGAGAAATTTCTCCATCCCTCCACTTTTGGATCTTATGTTGGAGAGGATGGTCAACTAGTAGGTGCATATGTAATCAATACCTATGGGAAGAGCTTCTTACTACCTAAATTGCAGGAAATGCTACATTTGCCAATCTTACACTTTATTGGAGTCTTCTTGATTATACCAAGTTCCTGAGGATAGCAGAAGTATCAAATATCCTGGCTGGACTGTTGTCTAGTGTTTTATTTTTTCTTCCAGTTTTTTTTCTACTTGAAAGACATACCTCTAGCTTTTTCAAAGATTGTGAGAGTATACATCTGCTAATTTTCTTCATGAATTTTTTATAGATTTTTATTGAAAAAATATTTCTGCTTTCAGAAAAGGAGTAATGCAAGTAAATTATTAGATACAGGGACTGATTGCAAATGCATGGATCTTCTGGATAAGATTCTGGGAATTGATAGATAAACTAGTTGGAAGTGAGACCACAATGATGCTGGGTACTTTAGGTAAATGTATACAACTAGCTCATGTTTAGCAAGGACAAAGTATGATTCACTATCTATTTTTTATAGTCATCCCTAAAGAAAGTGCTTATCAAAGATTTTGGAAAACTGTCTGGTTTATGTGATACAATATTTTGTTAGGAATTCAAACTAAAGAAATGTGGAATAAGGTGGGTCTTTTATTTGCCCTGGTGAGAAATAAAAAAATGACAAAGTGAGAATTGTAATCCTCAGATTATGGCACAATCAAAACCAAGAACTTTGCAGTGCTTCATGAATCAAATCTCTTTTCTCTGTGAATTACATTTCTGACATGAATATGACTAAAACGGGGTCTGATTCTTGGGTTAATACATTGCATTATAAATGAATTGATAGCTCTTCAAAAGACATAAATGAATTAAATAAATGACCACATCTTTTTTCCCCTAACTGGGCATTACCTCAGAGCAATCTCTCATCACACAGTGTCACCCTAATTTGTCAATGGCTCTGATGAACTAAGCATTAGTGGTATTCTACCTCACAAAGAACACAGGACATCTACAAACACCCATGATATTATTACCTAATATCTTGCATTAATGGTTAAAAAAGAAACAGTTGGCAATTAGAAAGTGACCCAATTGCTTTTCAGGATTGGTAAAAGAGGTCAATGTTTGTAGGAAGTGCTAAGGAAAAGTTACTGAAAAATGTCCCTGCCTATGCAAATAATTCTTAAAGAGCAAATTTGCATTCCTGAAAAAATCCAATGATAGTAAAACCGTCAACAATTGAAGAATCAGGGGCTGTAATATATCTTATATCATCACCTAACTTTTATGGAATATACTGGAGAAAGTCACAGATGGAAATGGAAGTGACTTGTTGAAACTTCATTATGCTGTGACTCAATTCCAAACTGTGCCCTATTTCAAGAGCTGATTAACACAACCCTGGCATCAGGTACAGAGCATTTCCGATGACAAATGGTTTTGGCCAAAAGCATGTAACAGAGGAGCAGTTTATTTCTGCTTTCGGGGAGCAATACACCTCTGCCCTTCCAATAATTACAATAATTTTATATGTGCCTAATGACCTGTATTAAACATTTACCACTGAATGTTAAGGCAGAAGAGTCAGGCTCAATTCTGAATCCTGGGAATACATTCTTAGATGTCAAATGATTTAAAGAAAATACAGAATATACAACTTTATTTGTTTGTTTTTTTACATGGGCAGTCATCGGGAATGGAACCGGGTCTCAGGCAAAACAGGCGAGAATTCTGCCACTGAGCCACCGTGGCCTGCCCAATATACAAGGGTTTTTGATGTATGAAATGTAGAGATAAAGTTCAAGTAATAATGCAAATACCATATTACCTTTATATACTGATAAGTCTAAATTGATTTACATTTGCCAGTATTTAACCTCTGTAAATGAAGAGTAAAATTTCTGAACTTGAGGCAAAGCATCCTTCTAATGAGAGACATTCTCAGCTGGAAATTGTTTTTAAGGAATGCTTTACGTCCTTGTTTCTAAGACTATAGATGAAGGGGTTCAGCATGGGAGTGACCACTGTGTACATCACAGAAACGATTGCAGTTGCCCTTGTGTTTTGTGTAACAGCAGAACTAAGATATACTCCAAGTGCTGGTCCATAAAACAAGGATACCACTGAAAGGTGAGACCTACACACAGAAAATGCTTTTTGCTTGCCTCCATGTGATGAAATTCTGAAAATACAGCATGCAATCTTAGAGTAAGAGAAAAGGATACCAGTGAGTGGAATCACAGCCAATATTCCACTTGCAAAATACATCACTAGGTCATTGGCGAAGGTGTCAGAACATCCAAGTTGGATTACTTGAGAAAGTACACAAAAAAGGGTGGAGTTTCCAACTCTGTACAAAAAGTCAATCACAGAACCAATAGGACATGTAAAAGAGAGTCCAGAGCACTCAACATCCATGACAACAGCAGCAAGAGACCACAGAGCCTGGGGTTCATGATGACCATGTAGTGCAGTGGGTGACAGATGGCCACATAATGGTCATAGGCCATCACGGTTAAGAGGAAGTCATCTAATCCTCCAGAAACCATAAAAAATACATCTGGGTGATGGCAGTTTCTGTAACCTACAGTTTTTGTCTTTTTTCTGAATGTTCACCAGCATCTTTGGGACAGTGGTGGAGGTGAAACAGATGTCTGCAAAAGACAGGTTAGCAACGAAGAAGTACATGGGTGTGTACAGGAGGGTGTCAGAGATGGTGGCCAGGACGATGAGCAGGTTCCCAATGACTGTGACCAGGTACATCGTCAAGAACAGAGCAAAAAGGAGGGACTGCACTTCTGTGTCATCAGAGAGTCCCAGGAGGATAAATTCTGAAACACGTGTTTCATTCTCGAAATCCATGTAACTCATGAAAGTGCTGGAACAGTGACCAGAGCAAGGCAGATTTAGGTACAAGCAGCTCTCTTCAAATTAACATATGTGGTATGGTTTGTATTGCAAACATATTGACTTAATTATTTCTTATTAATTATATAGAGATTTAGTGTCCTTTATCTGAACATGTCAGGGTAAATAAATGATCCTGCTTCTCATTCATGCTATTGCTAACAAGCCTTCCTTGTCCATAATTTTGAACTTTATCCCAAGGCAATGAGTTCCACTACAAATGCTCTTTACTCTATTTCACTCAAAAATCATTTGACCAGCTTTTTTGCACTATATGATGAAAAAGTTGGTCCATTGATATTCATGATGGTAGTAGAATATTTTATTGTCATCAGTCTTGACAAATTGCATGAAGAAAATGGCTTGAATGAGAAATTTGGGTTGTATACAGATTACTACAATAAAAATTTAAAATAAATTAAAGTTTTCCATCTATATTGTTAGAAAGATCAATACCCTTACTATGCCATTAATCTCCACCTGATGATTTCTTTAAACTTAATCACATTACCAATGTCAAGAGGTTAGTTTGTAGATATTTGACAAAATAATTTTAAAGTTTATAAAGTAAGGCAAAAGTCCTAGATTACCTGGGGAATACTGAAGAAGAACAAAGTTGTAGAATATACTACTCGAATATGCAATACTCCCTGATTTCAAGTCTAAGTATAAAGATACAATGATTAAACCATGTTGTATTTGTGAAATTGACACATGAACTGATCTGTAAGAACTCAGCACACAAGCAAACATATCTTAGGGAACTAAAAGATAGACCCACCTAAATAAAGTCAACTAGTCTATGACAAAGGAGCAAGTGCAATTTAATGGAAAAAGTAAGATCATTTCAAAAAATGCCGTGGGACAATGACATATACCATGTGTGGTAGTTATATTAAGTTGTCAACTTGGCCAGGAGAATGTACCAAGCTCTGTTGCTGTGGACATGGGCCAATGGTAAGTGAACCTCATCTGTTGGTGACTACACCTGCAGCCACCTAAGAGTTGTGCCTGCTGCAATGAATAATGTTTGAGTTAACTGACTGGTTCTTAGTGACAGAGCTCAACATAGTTCAGCTCAAGCAGCTCAGCATACCTCATCTCAGCACTCGCAGCTCAGCCCAGGCCTTTGCAGATGTAGAAAGAAATAAACCCGGGGAAAGTTGTTGTTACCCAGAGGCCTGGAGAGAAGGCCAACAGAGATCACTCTGTGCCTTCCTACGTAAGGAAGAACCTCAGTTGAATGTTAGCTACCTTTCCTCTGAAGAACTAACAAAATAAGTCCCCTTTTATTAAAAGCCAATCCACCACTGATGTGTTGCATTCTGACAGCTAACAAACTAAAATATGGTGCAAAACAAAAAATGAATATAACCAAACATTGCATACATTCACAAAAAATTAACTAAAATTCAAGCCTGTACTCAAAACTAAAATGCACAGTATAATACTTCTAGAAGAAAACATCCAAGAAAATCTAGTGGCCTGTGCTTTGGTGATCAGTTTCTAGAAATAACACCCAAATCATGATCCATGGCAGAATGACATTTATTAATTGGAATTCATTAAATTATAAAACTTATTCTCTATGATAGATATTGATAAATGACTTGTATTCATATATACAAATAATACCTAACACCCACCAGTTAAAAAAATAATACCCAATGAAAAAAACTGGGCAAAAATTCTGAACAGAAATGGAAATGAAGAAGATATGCAGGTGACAAAATAAGTATGTGAAAATAGGCTCAACATCATTTGTCATTAGGGAATTGCAAAATTAAACTGCAGTGATATACCATCACACACCTCTGGGAATACATGAGGACCTAAACACTGATAATACCATGGCCTATTGATAATGGGGAGCAGTGCAGACTCTCATTCACTGCTAGTGAGAAGTCAAAATGGTGCAGTGAGAAGATAGTTTGGAGTATTTAGCAAAATTAAACTTAGTCTCACCGTTCAGTCCAGAAATTGTTCCCTTTAATATCTAGCTGATTAGATAAGTTGAATCCATACAAAAACCTGTACCTGAATGTTGTATTGCAGCTTTATATACAATCTCCAAAATCTGAAAGCAACCAAGATGTCCTTTAAGGTCAATGGATAAACACACTCAACTATATCTGACAATGGAATATTACTTAGTCATAAAAATAAATATTCCCTCTAGTCACAAAAATCAAGCATACATCTTACATGATTGCTGTTAATTGAAAGAAAGCAGCCTCAACATCCTGTGTAAATATAATTTCTATAATAAGACTTTCTGAGTAAGTCCAAATAATAGAGCCTATATAATGAACATTGGTTCAAGGGATTGGGGAGAGGGAAGGAAGGTTGGATAAGTGAATAAGAGAGCATTTTTTAGAGCAGTGAATCTATTCTCTATAATCCAATAATTACAGACACCTGACTTTATGCATTTATTAAGTTGACCTTTGTAAAACAAATACTACCCCTTAGTATATGCAAATAGAAGATAATTGTCAGGATAAAAGGAATTCCAGGATGCAAAGCTAAATATAATAAAACAATTTAATTGCATTATAATCATATGAAACATGCCTACTGAGGGGATGAGGGGAAAAGGTGCTGAAATAGCAATACTGGATATGAATGCAGTCTGGAAAATAAAGGGGGCAGAAGCTGCATAAATACTGTATTCTAGTGGATAAAACTTACCTAACCAGAGTGTAGGCTGAGAATTCTATCACATCTGCAATTGTATACTGGAATCAAGCCATTAAGCAGATGATATCAGGTGAGGAGAGTACGTTTCCCACTGCACAGTGGGTGATTAACCATTAGTAAGGGCAGAACAGTAAATATTCTACCTGGCAATGGTTTAGAATGAGATGCATCAGCATGAGTAGGTTAATATGGATAGAAGGTTACATGTAGACATATCTACAGTTCTGTGTATATGCACAACTTGGCAGGCAGGCAAATATTTTCTCACTCTGTCCTTGGAGAGTGCCAAGATGTCCTAGTAACACGGAGCATGCACATTGCCCGGAGCTTTATTTTAACATTATTGTTCAATAAAAGTTTCCTTGGAGAAATAGCTAACCCTAGATCTGGAATAGAAATATACAGGAAGAGCCTGGAGTACCTTGTACCACCAAAAAATGAATAGATACTAAAATAATCCATTCAATGATTGGGATAAATCCAAGAGATACAGAGCACCTCTGAAAGATATCCCATCACGCAAATGGAAATAAACCTCAAAACAACATAAATAAGTAGTATTGTATCACAACCCAAAGTGCAAAATTAAAGTCACGAGTCTATAACAATTTAAAGAAAATGTGAAATATATGAGAAGGAAGACAAAAATCTCCCATACAGATGTAGGCAAAGCTTTATGTAGTTATTGCTGTCTCAAGAACGTGAGTTGATTCCCACTCCTAAATTGTGTCTTCAAGTACTAACCCCCTCCCAAAGGTGATATATGGAAAAGCAGGAAAACGAGGAAATTTAAAGTGGGGAAACCTGGCAAGCATTGTTGATGGACGTCAACATCAACAGTGAAAAGCGACACTGATGGGATGTGCCCTGGATACATAATGTAATGAATATAGAATTTTATCTCTGGTGTCTTCCTCCAACACCCATAATCCCAGTCTAATCATGAGGAGAACATCTAACAAATTCAAACTCAGGGACACTTTAAAAATACCTTTCCAGCACCCCTGAAAAATATCCAGGTCATCAAAAACAAAGAGAGTCTGAGAAACTGCCATTTATAACACATAGGCATAATGTGGTATTGTGGATGGACGATGTTCAGAATAAGCAAAAATGGATGTGATTTTTCTGGAAACTGTCTCTACTACAGTTATAATTTTTCAATAAGTCTCACACTGCTTTTTAAAATTATTTATTTATTTATTTGTTTGTTTGTTTATTTATTTATTTATTTATTTATGGGAATGGATGGGGAAGCTTTCTGCCACTGAACAGCATTGTAAAGCCCCCACACTGTTTATTAAAATTAGATTCATGAAGAAGTAAAATTATTAGTGAAATGCAAAATCTAGGAACAAACTCTGAGCTTCATTCCAAATGTGAGTAAATGCCTTGGAAAAGAATATGACTCTGCTGTAAGTCTCAACTCATTGCCCATTAGATCAGAAAAGAGATTGCAATTACATTTAATAATTCACAGAATTAAGAAAAAATAATGACTATAACGTGTCAGACATTCTGTTTAGCATTCATGAAGAATATTTGTACACGCTGTGATTCAACTCCACCCATACTAATTCCCCAAACCTCCAGGCCCACTGCCACTGTGCTATTTCCAGCCCTTATCACTTCCCGAGAAATTTTACAACAGAAACTGATCCAGAACTTTCCACAGGGAAAGAATTTTCTTGAACTTCACCTTTGATAAATCCTGCACTGACTCTCCAATAACTTCAAACATGAATATCAATCTCATGGACAAAACTCAAAGCTCTCTGTTATTTGCTGCTGAAAACCTTCCCCAGCTCGTCTTCCTCTTCTCACACCCTCCCTACCATTGTTCATCAGATATTAAGATCTACTTTTAAACTTGACCACACCCTACAAATGTATCAATTGCATATTTGTGTCCCTGTCTTCTTTTCTTGCTAGGTTTATATCCTCTTCTCCCTTTGAATTGCTAATGTTAGGAAAGCATTACTCCTGCCAGGCTCAGTACAATTCCCAGCACCTTTGGGAAGCCATCACAAATCTCAACAGATGAGTCCAAACTTTGGGTCCACTTCGCCAGGACTTCAGTTTCCACCTCAGGGTATAGCATGGGCACATTTCTATGTTTGTTGCCATATTTAGATGTAATCTCTTTGAAATAAAGAACATGTCTTACTCATTCATTTATTCTGAGAGTAACACTCAGTGCCTACCATGAAGGAATTAATGAAAGGGTTTGTGTTGAATGATTTTAAGAAGAAATTGATGAATATGGATAAAAAGATCTTTTATGAATGAAGCCCATGAGTGCGAGCTAACATTACATGAGACAGATACGGGAAAGAAGATGCTTTAGTGTAGTCATCGTCTCCCTCAACCACAAGCTTTTTACCTGGGTAGGACTTTGGATGATTATCTCTCTGTGTAATTTTCAGTCACTCAAAAAATATGTATTCAGCAATACTATATGGTAATCATTAAACCACTGTCTGAGAATGAAGAAAAGAGCAATATAATGTGTCTTCTCTCAACTAACAAAGAGTCATGGAAATAAATAAATATGACCCCTGGGGGTGGTATTGAAGTCCTGGTGAAGTGTAATGCTATGTGAATGAGGTCCAGCTTTTACATTTCTGCTAAAATGAATCCTGTGACTCTGATAGGGTTGAATAAAAAGATTTGAAACAATGAAATAAAAGATAACAGAACTTTGTGGGATAAAAGGACAATAGAAGAGATTAAAAACATCCTAGAGGAAAATGACAACATATTTTGAACTTGAGGTAGAATGGATTGGCAAAGTAGAAGATGCGATATAGAAGTATACAGACTAGAGACATAGAGAAAAGATGGAAAAGCAGGAGCTGGGTCTCAGGGAAATGAATGACAACATGAAGTGCATAAACATATGCTCCTGGGTGTCCCTGAAGGATAAGAAAAGTGGAAAGGGGCAGAAAGAACACTTGAGGAAATTTTGGGAGAAATTTTCCAAGTTTTAGCATATATGCAAATACCCAGGAAGCACAACATATTAAAAAATGAATGAATTCTAATAGGTTTAAACCTGTATAAATCTAACAAGAATGATAAATGTCAAAGATAAAGCATGAATCCTGAAAGCAGCTGGAGAAAAGCAATTCACTACATACAAAGAGACTGTAGTAAAATAAAGACCAATTTCTCATCAGAATCCATTGAGGCGAGAAGGCTATAGTATGATATATTTCTCTCTGAAGGAGAAAAACTGCCAGCCAAGAATTCTTTAACTCAGAAAACTGTCCTTCACACATATGTACAGTTTAAAATATTCACGGGAAAACAGGAAATATTTCTCCCTCAAGAAATATTAAAGGGAGTTCTTCAGGCTGAAAGGAAAAGAGAGGAGAGAGAAGCTTGGAGGACAGCATAGAAAGTAAGTGTAACTAAGAGGATAAAAGAAAGGCAAATATAAGGATGACATGCAAAATTAAAGGATAAAATCTTCGATATAATTATTGCCTCTAGAGTAATAACACAACGTGAATGTATTAATATATTCATCAAAAGATGCAGATTGGCAGAATGTAGGAAATGTATGATCTATCTGAAGGCTTCCATTAGTCCAAAGGTAACAAAGAGATTAACAGTGAAGGCTTGGAAAAACATGTTCCATGCAAACTGTAATCAAACTGAGTGGGGTAGCTATCCGAATATTGGATAAAGTAGACTTTAAATGAAAAACTGTTATATGAGACGAATAAGACACATAATATTGATGCAAGGGAAAATTCCCCACGAAGAAATTTCAATTATAAATGTTTATGATCCTAACTGGAGAACATTAAATACATAAGGTCAGTAACTAGAAAACTGCTGCTGAGAAATAGACATCATGTTATTAATACTTTGATACTTCAATAAACAACTCTCATTAATACACAGAATATATAATCAGCTTGGAACTAAGGAAACCAAAAACCTGAATACTCTGATAAATCAAGTAGACTTAACAGATATATAGAGAACAATGGACACCCAACAGCAGGACATATATTCTGTTCATGGTCCCTTGATCATTCTCCAAGATGGACCCCATGTTCTGTTACAAAAAAGATTTCAATATATTTTCAAAAATTGAAATGATCTAAAACATTTTCTCTGAACACAATATATTTAATATGGAAATCAATAGAAAGCAGAAGACCTGGAAAATTCACAAACTTGTAGAGGTTAAACAAGACACACAAGCAATCTGTGGGTCAGAGAAGAAATTGCAATAGACATCAGTAAATACTTGACAAAAAATGCAACCAAATACACATATCAAAACAGATGTGATTCAGTGAAGGCAGTTCTGATAGGGATATTTATGGCCCTAAATTCCTGTATTATAAATGAAGAAAGAGCTAAAACCAATGATCTAATTTAAAATCTGGGAGAACGAGAAAAAACAATGGGAAATGAATCCAAAGCAAGTCAAAGCTCACAGTTCACCATGGGCTATTCTGAATTATCTGTATAAACTGGGCTATGAGTTGAAGAAGTGATTCAACATACAGCTACTCTACACTAAAAGCTTACTTTAGAGGGAGAATCTGATTGCCAGAGTTACCTATCAAAATATTCAAATGACCAAAATTCAATAGAACATTTGAAGATATGCAAGGAACAGGAAGACACGACCCATTGAAAGGAAGAAATAAATGAACATCGAAGAAGTGCTTATTCTGGAAGAACTAATCAAAGAAACCAAATGATCTCCTCTGTATAGGTTCACTGAGCTAAGGGAAAACATGGAACTCAAAGAAAGTAAGAAAGTGGTGCATGAATAAATGGAAGAATTAGTAATTTTGAAAACACAGTTCGGTACTTCCACAGGGAGTTAAGTATAGAATTGCCATATGATTGGACCATCCCATTACTAGGAAAAAGCAGGGACACGAAAGGAAATTTGCACAGCAATATTTATAGTGGCATATTCACAATTACCTAGAGATGGAAACAGCCCAAATATCTTTCAACGGAAAAGAGGCTAAACAAACTGCAGTGTATACATATGATGGATAGTAGGCAGCTGTAAGACAGAATAAAGTCATGAAGCATGCAACATGGATGAATCTTGAGGATTTTTTTGTGCAAAATAAGCCAGAAACAAAAAGACAAATCCGGTGTTGTCTCACTAATATGAATTAACTATAATGAGTAAACTCTGAGAATTAAAGTTGAGAAACATAGACTATGAAGAGGTAGAAAAAGGGTCGAATTTGAGCACTTGATGCTGAAGAAGTACAGAATATTCAACAGGATTGATAGTCAAAAATCACAAATGGATACCAAAATACTATGTGATGGTTACACAATATTGTAAGTATAATGAACAAAGTTGAATGTGAGTATGGTTGGAAGTGGAAGTCTAGGGGCTTATATGACACCAGAAGGAAAGAGAGAGGATAAATACTGGACTGAATAACTTAGCAATACCTAGAAAGTTTTTACTTGAGAGAGAATAAATGAATCTCATGTCTGCAAGGTGTTAAAAATGGGATGGCATGTGGAAAAAATACAATTAATGCAGAGTAGGATATATTTACTAGTAACATGGCAATATTCTTTAACTAATTGTAAGAAAAAGCAATAGAACAAAACTAAATGCCATCAGAGGGATATAAAAGGTGGCTTATGGGATTCTTGTTGTAATTTCCTTATGTTTCTCTTCTTTCTTGGCAAAAGAAATGGAAATGTTCTCAGATAGATTGTGGCAGTGAAAATATAACCATGTGAATATAGTGGAAACCACTGATTGTTTACTTAGGATGGATTGCATGGTGTTTGGAGAAATGTTTTAAAAACAAACAGAAAGGTACAAGGGCTAGAGAAAACATGGAGAGAGAGAGAGATGTATGTGTTCACTGTTGTTAGGGAAGTAAAATGGTGCAGCCCCTAGGAGGGCAATGTGGTGGCTCCATAGGAGACCAAATACACAGTTGCCATTGGATCCCACAACCCTGTTATTAGGTATGTACATGGAAGAACTGAAAGCAAGGATTTGAATAGACATTTGTACACGGTGTTTATGGTGGCAGTTTTCATGATTTGCAATTGATGGAGATTGGCATAGTTTACATCAGCTGATAAACGTAAGGTCAAACTGTGGTGTAACATCCAATGGAACTTTGAGTAGCTGCAAGAAGGAATGAAGTTGTGTGGCATACAACTAGGTTATTGAACCCTGAGGACAGTATGTGGACTAAAATAAGCCAGGAACAAAGAGACAGATATTATAACACTTCACCAATATGGACTAAGTATGATGTGTAAACTCAGAGAATTGACCTCTAGAACATAGATTATCAGCAGAAGGCCTATTGTAAAATCTCCTAGATTGTAGCGCTTATAGCAGTCACATCTATTCCTGAGTTTTAACTGTTATTTCTAAGTTCTGAAGTGCTGAGCTCATTGTGTATAACCTGACTCTTCCTTGGAAGTGCTGGGGGAAGACATGGAAATAGTAAATTTCTCCACATAGGGAAGAAGATGTCAGAAGACTGACATTGTCACAAGCATTGGGTAGTAGCAATTTAATAGGCCA
>PVIY010028089.1:12346-33593 GCA_004026745.1 Myrmecophaga tridactyla
AAAGTTGCTAAGACTTCTTATAATCATATCTAAGAGTCATCCTGAGGGAAGCACTTTTGCTGCTCAGATGTTGCTTCTCTTATTAAGCTTTCGCCACAGGCAAACTGACTGCCTCCCCCTAGATGGGACATGACTCCCAGGGCTGTAGAACTCACTGGAAACATTGAACTTCACTACTGGGGGATAAGCCTGGCCTTAGCTTTGCAGGATTGAGAAAGACTTCCTGACCCCAAGAAAAATGTAGCAAATTAAAGATTTAGTGGCTAAGTGATTTCAAGCACAGTCAAGAGGTCATTCTAGTGGTTATTCTTTTTTTTTTTTTACATGGGCAGGCACCAGGAATCGATCCCGGGTCCTCGGGCACAGCAGGCAAGCGTTCTTACCTGCTGAGCCACCATGGCCCTCTACTGGTTATTCTTATGGGTTAAGATTTCTTTTTTGGGGGGGTATTGGAATAACTAGAGGGAAATCCCTGAAACAAAATGAAGTCTGGTCTTGAAGATGATTGTATATTATATGGTTTTTACCATGTGAGGAGTGATTGTGAAAACCTAGTGACTGACACTATCTTTATCCATTGTATGGACAGATGAGTAAGATCAAAAAGCAAAAATAAATAATAAGTGGGGAAAAGTTTAGATATATTTTGAATGTTCATTTTTACTATTATTTTTATTCTTACTTTAATTGCTTATGGAGTAATAAAAATGTGCGAAAATAGGTTGTGATGATCAATGCACAGCTGTATGATGATACCGTGAACACTGATTGTGTGTCTTGGATGACTATATGATATGTGAATATATCACAATAAAATTGTATTTAAAATAGACAAGCTGAATGATACAAGCGCTGGAGAAAATGTGGTGAGACACTGTTGGAAGGAACGTAGAATGCTTCAGCCCCTCTGGAGGGCAGTGTAAAGTATGCAACAAGGTGAGTGCAAGTTGAGGACATAATGTTGAGTGAAATAAGCCAGTAATGAAAGGACAAATATTCTGTGGTATCTGTCCTGGTTTGAAAGAATTATGTACCCTAGAAAAGCCATGTTTAAATCTTGATCCATCTCATAGAGGCAACTGTTTCTTTTAATTCCTGAACAGGGAGTGAGAACTTGTTTTTCTGTACAGATTAACATAATACCCTGATACATTCCATAGTATTTTGGGGCAGAAAATAAAAAAAGAGTTGTAAAGTCCCTTTGAGGGACTGGGGAAAACATTGAACTATTAATCTTCCCCATCTTGGGAATTCTCAAATTACCTCAATCTTAAGGCAGGTCCTTATGAAAGTAATTTCTGCAATGGTGATGCTAAGCCTACTTATAATTATGCCTAAGAGTCACCCTCAGAGAATCTCTTTTATTGCTCTGATGTGGCCTCTCTTTAAGCCAAACTCTTCACAAAACTTACTTTCCTCCCCACCATTGAGGCGTGACTCTAATGGGTGTGTCTCCATGGAAACATAGGATATGACCCCCAGAGATGAGCCTGGCCCTATCATCATGGGATTGGAAATACCTTGTTGACCAAAATGAGGAAAAGAAATGCGGCAAATTTCAGTTTCAGTGGTCAAGAGACTTCAAATAGAGTTGAATTTTCCTGTTGGAGGTTACTCTTTCGCAGAGTCCATACAGATATTAAAGAATCCCACAGTATGCCAAGCCACCACCAAAAGTATTCATTAAAATCCTAAGGGAAATCCAGGATTCTAACTAAGAATCTATAAGAGTTCTTTTTATTAAGTTTATTTTTTTCAGAAACCATAAGCCTCCAAATTGTTGGTATCCCAGATAAACTTGAAATCCAGAGGTATCAGCTTCCCAAAGGAATACAAACTGTTTCTTTCCTTACCCAGTAAGGCCAACACCCTTTTCCAGCATGAAGGTAAAATGGTTATTGCCAAGAATTCTCTGAAGATTGAGAGAATGGTCAAATGAGAGGGAGAGGTGTCACTAACAAATGATTGTGACTACTGACTCAAATACATATGCCACAAATTTATATTTTCTAGTACGTTAGAATATCCAAAAGGAAATACCTGAAACTGTAGTAATCCATTAGCCTTGATATTTGATAATGATCACATAACTGTAGAGCTTTCATAATGTGACCCCTTGATTGTAAAAACCTTGTGACTTACAGTCGCTCTATCCAGGGGATGGGTAGATAAGAATTAAAATAAAGACATGCATAAAAAACAATAATAACTGTAGATTGGGAATATGGGGGGAAATAATGGTATGTAACTAAAGACAGTCACTACAGTACTACTTTGATAATTTTTCATCAATTGTTAAAACTGTTAACTACTATCAACAAAGAAGTAGAGTTACAAAAAAAAAGCATTATCATCCATTGCAACAAGCACCCCGCAGGCATGCACGTGTTGATGGTGGTATGGTGTATGTGAATCTGTATTTTATGCATGTGTTTTCCTTAAACCACAACTTCTAATAAAATAAAAACATCAAAAAGCATTGATGCTTGAAATATGCATTTATAAAAATTTAAAATTTCCCTGAAGTCAAACTGAAAGAAAATTGGCTGCAATAGAAACCACAGTGGAATCCAGAAAAAGACATTAGACAATAAAACAGATTTATTTTATCTATTTATTTATTAAATTGTAGATTTTCCCTAATTCCTGTAGCTATTGCAGATAAAGCATTCCCTGCCATCATATTTCTTTCCTACAGCACAACTAACCTTCTCTGGCTAATTCAAGTGATTCTTTTATCCACTGACTCTATTCCCACCCAAGGTAACGGATAAAAAGAAAATATCTGCATTCTGAAACTCAAGGAGATGAAACATAAATAATCTAGTTTGCTTGATTTATCTCAAAGCTTTGTGGTTCCATTCAATACTTCTGAGGAAGGTGATCTGAAATTGAAGGGAAAATGAGAATGTTGTCAAAGGTGGAAGACTACTAGGAAATGCTTTCCAAGACCCTCTCATCCAACTTTGGAACTCTGCCATTTGTTTCCCTTGGAAACTCAGCTCTTGGCAGGGGAGGAAAGATTCATTCCTCCTATGTATCACATACATACCCTTTGACACTGGCTACATTTTTATGGTGTATTCTAAGTGGTGAGGCCTCTGTTACTGCTTTCTATGGTGTATGAATATAAATCCTCTTCCCTGTTTCTGATAGTGTTTATTCTGATTTATCCTACTCTTGACAATTAATCTTCCAACAGAAAGCATGCATCTTTTGTATATCTTAAATTTTGCATGAAACAGTCCCAGTAAATAATTATTGGATGAATCCAATGAAATACCATTGAACAGAACATACTGCCTCAAAATGAGTCTTCTCCTCCTTCTATATAACATAACACTGACAGTTTGAAGACAAGAATTAAATCCCATATATGTGCTGGGAAAATAATAGTATTTTCATCTGTAAAATGGTGTTTATCTCTCACCATGATTCCTGAAAATTTATTTTGCAGATATATAAATTTTAATGACTCTTCAACATTTTCCATCAAATAAAACCCACACTGCACTGCTTTCACCAATAGCACACAAATTGATTAATTTTTCTTTGTATTCATGTATAGATTCTTCAAGAATACAATTTAATTTTCTGTGAGAACAAACCTATCGTTTTAGTTCAGATTGAATCATAATTGTTATCACTCAGTTTAATGGTTCTGGAGAAGAATAAAGTTGTACTAACAATCCCAGGAATATTTTTCATCTGAGAAAAATTTGGAGTTGCTGGAATGGTAATAGAAGTAAAGTTTGAAGAGTTAGTGTATACAGCATAATTGTACCAGTTTCCATTACTCACTCAGGAAAAGCTCTACAAAATGTCTTTTATTCAGAACCTGTCTCCCAGTTGGATGCATCGCAAAGTAAACAGGAAGTCTTTGGAAATTTTGAAGGAGATACAATCGCCCTTCCTCCTGAAGTACACTCAAGTGTAAGTAAGTGTGGCATCCTACATGGCATCTACATGGTATGGTGTGACATCGATGAGGTGGACAGACCCCTAACAGACATTTCCCCCTCCTTCCTGTTTCGGATCTTGTGTTGGAGAGGATGGTGAACTAGCAGGTGTATAAGTAATCAATACTCATGGGAAGAGCTTCTTACTACCTGAATTGCAGAAAATGTTGCATTTGCCAATCTAACACTTTAGCGGAGACTTCTTGATATACAACATTCCTGATGAGAGCAGAAGTAATGCATTTCCTGGATGGGCACTTTTATAGAGGCTTTGTTTATGTTTTCCAGTTTTTTCCTACTTGAAAGACATACCTCTAGCTTTTTCAAAGATTTTGAGAGTATATGCCTATTAAATTTCTTCACAAATATTTTAGAGATTGTTTTGGAAAGAGATTTCTGCTTAAGGAAAAGGAGCAATGCAAGTAAATTATTAGCTACAGGAACTGATTGCAAATGCATGGATCTTCCTGGATAAGATTCTGGAAAATGATACATGATTTTGTTGGAAGTGAGACCACAATGATGCTGTGTACTTTGGGTAAATGTATACATGTAGTGCACGTTTATCAACGGCAAAGTATGATTCACAATATATTGTTTATAGTCAATCCTAAAGAAAGGGCTTATCAAAGACTTTTGGAAAACGGTATGGTTTATGTAATAAAATGTTTTGTTGAGAATTCAAACTCAATGAATATGGAGTAAGGTGGATGTTTTACTTGCCCTGGTGAGATATCAAAAAATGAAAAACTGAGAATTTCAATCCTCAGATTATGGCATAATCCAAACTAAGAAATTTGAAGCACTACATCAATCAAATCTCTTTTCTATGTAAATTACATTTCCAACGTGGGTATGATTAAAACACAGTGTGATCCTTGGGTGAATATATTGCAATATAAATGAAGTCACAACTCTGCAAAACATATAAAGTGAATTAAATAAATGACCACATCTTTTTTTCCCTAACTGCACATTACCTCAGAGCAATCTCTCCTCTCAAAATATCAGTCTAATTTCCCAGTGGCTCTCTAAAGAAAGCATTAGTGGTATTCTACCTCACAAAGAACACAGGGCTTCTACAAAACCTGTGATATTATTACCTAACATCTTGCATTAATGGGTTAAAAAGACACAGTTGGCAATGGGAAAATGAGCCAAATTGCTTTTCAGGATAGGTAAAGGAGGTCTATGATTTTAGGAAGTGCTAAGGAAAAGGTACTGAAAAATGTCCCTGCCTGTGCAAATAATTCTTAAAGAGCAAATTTGCATCTCTGAAATAATCCAATGATAGTAAAACCATCAATGATTGAAGAATCAGGGGCTGTAATGTCTTTTGTATCCTCACCTAACTTTTAGGGAACTCTATAGGAGAAAGTCACAGTTGGAGATGGATGTGGCTTATTGAAACTTCCTCACGTTGTGACTCAAGTCCAGGATATGCCCTGTTTCAAGAGCTGATTAATACAACCCTGGCCAAAAGTACAGAGCATTTGAAATAACAAATGGTTTACACCAAAAGCATATAACAAAAGAGCAGTTTATTTCTGCTTTCAGGATGACAATGCATCTTCAACCCTCCAGTAATTACAACAATTTTAATGTACCTAATGACCCATATTAAACAGTTAACATTGAATATTCAGGGAGAAGTGTCCAGCTCAATACTGAATCCTGGGAATACATTCGTAGATGTCCTATGATTTCAAGAAAATACAGAATAAACATGGTTTTTTGATGGATGAAAAGTAGAGATAAAGTTCTAGAATAAAGCATATTAACTTTATATACACTGATAAGAGTAATTTGGATTACATTTCCCAGTATTTAACTCCTGTTAATGAAGAGCAAATTTCTGAATTTGAGGCAAAGAATCCTTGTACATAGAGACTCTCTCAGCAGGAAGGATTTATTTTCAAGGCATCCTTTATGTCCTTGTTTCTAAGGCTGTAAATAAAGGGGTTCAGCATGGGAGTGACCACTGTGTACATCACAGAAACTATTGTACTTGCCCTTGTGTTTTGAGTAGCTGCAGAACTAAGATAAACGCCAAAGGCTGTTCCATAAAACAAGGACAACACTGAAAGATGAGACCCACAGGTAGAAAATGCTTTAAACTTGCCTTCATGAGATGGAATTCTCAAAATAGTGCATGCAATATTAGAGTAAGAGAAAAGAATGCCAGTCAGTGGAATACCACCCAGAATTCCAGTTGCAAAATACATCAGTAGTTCATTGAGGAAGGTGTCAGAACATGCAAGTTGGATTACTTGAGTAAATTCACAAAAAAGTGAGAAATTTCCAACTCTGTACAAAAAGTCAATTGCAAAACCATTAGGCCTTGTAAAAGAGAGTCCAGAACACTCAACATCCATGATGCCAGCAGCAGGAGACCACAGAGCCTGGGGTTCATGATGTCCATGTAGTGCAGTGGGTGACAGATGGCCACATAACGGTCATAGGCCATCACAGTTAAGAGGAAGTCATCTAATGCTCCAAAAACCATGTGAAAGTACGTCTGGGTGAGGCAGTTTCCATAACTTATAGTTTTGGTCTCCGTCTGGATATTCACCAACATCTTTGGGACAGTGGTGGTGGTTAAACAGATATCTGTAAAGGACAGGTTAGCAAGGAATAAGTACATGGGTGTGTGCAGGTGGGCATCAGAGAAGGTGGCCAGGACGATGAGGAGGTTCCCAATGAGAGTGACCAGGTACATCATCAGGAACAGAGCAAAAAGGAGGGGCTGCACTTCTCTGTCTTCTGAGATTCCCAGAAGTATAAATTTTGAAACACGTGTTTCATTCTCTGATTCCATGTCACTCATGAAAATGCTGAAACAGAGAACAGAGTAAGGCAGGTGTAGGTACAAGCAGCTCTCAGAAAATTAACATAAATGCTATGGTTTGTGTTACAAATATATTCACTTAATTAACTCTTTTTAATTGTATAAAGATTTTGTGCCCTTTACCTGAAAATGCCAGAGTAAACAAGTGTTCCTACTTCTCTTTGATGTCATTGCTAAGAAGCCTACCTTGTCCATAATTTTAGACGTTTTCTAAAATTATGTTCCACCTTAAATGCTCTTAGACTTTTTATCATTCAAAAATCATTTGATCAGCTATTTTGCACTATGTGATGAAATATTTCGGTCATGGATATTGGTGACGGTAGTACAATATTTTTATTGTCATCAATATTGCAAAATTGCATGAGGAAAATGGTTAGAATGAGAAAAAAGTTTGAGTTGTATATGGATTATTACAATAAAATTTAAAATAAATAAAAATTTTATATCTGTATAGATTGAAAGATCAATATTGTTAATATGCCATTTCATCTAAGCCTGATCAATGCTTTCAACTCAACCCCATTCCCAAAGTCAAGAAGTTAGTTTGGTGATATTTGATAAAATAATTTTAAGGTTTCTAAGGAAAGGCAAAAGTCCTAGATTACCTAGATAATACTAAGGAAGAACGAAGTTGGAGAGTATGCAACTAGAATATACAATACTATCTGATGTCAAGTTTAACTATTAAAACCATGTTGTATTGGTGAAACAGACACATGAACTAATCTGTGTCTGAGAACTCAATAGACATGCAAAATAGATATTAGCAAACTCAAAAATATACCAACACAAATACAGTCAACTGGCCTTTGAAAAAGGGTAAAAGCAGTTTAATGGAAAAAGTAAAATATTTCAATAAACGCTGTGGGAGAATTGCATATAAATATGCAAAACAAAAAGAAACATAAGCAAATATTGCATACATTTCACAAAAATTAACTCATAATGAATCCTCTGCTCAAAATTAAAATGCAAATATAATACTTCTGGAAGAAAACATCCAAGAAAATCTTGTGGCCTGTGTTTGGTGAATCAGTTTTTAGAAAAAGCACCCAAATCATGATCCATGACAGAGTACATTTATTAATTGGACTTCATTGAAATATAAAACTTATGCTCTATGATAGGTATTGATAAATGACTGCATTCATATATACAAAGAACCATTAACAACCATCAAAAAATACACGGAATGAAGAAAACTGGGCAAAAATTCTGAACAGAAACTGAAATGAAGAAGACATGCAGGTGGCAAATAATCATGAGAAAATAGGCTCAAGATCATTTGTCATTAGGGAATTGCAAAATTAAACTGCAGTGACATACGTTCACACACTCCTTAGAATACATGAGGACCTAAACACCGACAATACTGCAGGCTATTCATAATGGGGAGCAGGACTGACTCTAATTTACTGCTAGTGAGAACTCAAAATGGTGCAGCCAGAAGGCAGTTTGGTAGTATTTAGCAAAACTAAACTTAGTCTCACCATTCAGTCCAGAAATTGTGCCCTTAATTATCCAGCTGATTTGATAACTTAAATCCATACCAAAACCTATACATGAATATTTTATAGCAGCTTTATGTGTAATCTCCAAAATCTGAAAACAACCAAGATGTCCTTTAAGGTCAATGGATAAACACACTCAAGTATATCAATACAATGGAGTATTACTCAGTGATAAAAATGAATGTTCCCTGTAGTCACAAAAGTCAAGCATGCAATGAGCATGATTACTGGTCATTGAAACAAAGCAGTCTAAACATCCTGCATAAGTATAATTTCAATTGTATGATCTACTGGATTAGTTCAAATAATAGAGACAATAGAATGATCACTGGTTTCGAGGGATTGAGAGGGAAGAAAGATTGAATATGTGAATCAGAGAGCACTTTTTAGAGCAGTGAATCTATTCTATATAATCTTATAATTATAGACACTTGATTTTATGTATTTATTAAACCGACCTTAACAAAACAATGGTTAACCATAGTGTATGCAAATAGAAGATTAATTGTCAGGATAATAGGAATGCCAAATGTGATAAAACAATATAATTGTGTTACAATCATATGAGACATGCCTGCTGAGGGGATGAGGGGAGAAGAAGCTGAAATGGTAGTACTGGATATGAATGGATTGTAGAAAATAAAGATGACTGAAACTGCATAAGTACTGTATTTTACTGGATAAAGCTTATCTCACCAGAGTGTAGCCTGGCAATTCTATCATATCTGCACATGTATACTGGAATCAAGACATTAAGTAGAGGACGTCAGGTGAGGAGAGTGCATTTCCCACTGCAGAGAGGGTGGTTAACTATAAGTAAGGGCAGGGCAGTAAACATTCTACCCGGTAATGCTTTAGAGTGAGACACATCAGCATGAGTAGGTTAATATAGATAGAAGGTTACATGTAGACATATCTGCAGGTCTGTGTATATGCAGAACTTGGCAGACGTGCAAATATTTTCTTACTCTGTCTTTGGAAAGTGCCTATATGTCCTAGTATCGCGGAGCACACATAGTGCCCAGACCTTTATTTTAACACTATTGTTCAATAAAAGTTTCCTTGGAGAAATGACTGACACTAGACCTGGAATATAAATACACAGGAAGAGCCTGGAGCATCTTGTACCACCAGAAATTAAGTAGGTACTAAAATGAAGCATTCAATGATTGGGATAAATCCAAGAGACACGGAGCACTTTTGAAAGATATCCCATCGCCCAAAGTGAAATAAACCTCACAACAACATAAATAAAGTACTATTGTATCACAAACCAAATTATAAAACACAGGTCATGAGTCTATAATTATTTAAAGAAAATATGTAATATATGAGTAAGAAGACAAAATCACCCATGCAAATGTATGCAAGGCTTTATGTAGTTTCTGCTGTCTCCAGCATGTGAGTTGATTTCCACTCCTAAAGTCTGTCTTCAAGTACTAACCCCCTTCCAAAGTTGATGTATGGAAAAGCAGGAAAATGAGGAAATTTAAAGTGGGGAAACCTGGCAAACATTGTTGATGAACCTCAACATCAACAGTGAAAAGCGACATTGATGGGATGTGCCCTGGATGCACAATGTAACGAAAATAGAATTTTATCTCAGGTGTCTCCCTCCATAACCCATAATCCCATTCTAATCATGAGGAGAACATCAAACAAATTCCAACTGAGAGACATTTAAAAAATTCCTTGTGGCACCCCTGAAAAATATCCAGGTCATCAAAAACAAAGAGAGTCTGAGAAACTGTCATTTATAACACATAGATGTAATGTGGTATTGTGGATGGAAGCTGGTCAGAATAAGCGAAAATGGATATGATTTTCTGGAAACTGTCTCTACTCCGCACACAAGTTTTTTGTTTTTTTTTTTTGTTTTTTTTTTTAACATGGGCAGGCACCGGGAATCAAACCCGGGTCCTCTGGCATGGCAGGCAAGCGGTCTTGCCGCTGAGACACCATGGCCCACCCATCCGCACACAATTTTCAATAAGTCTCACACTGCTTTTTAAAATTATTTATTTATTTTTACATGGGCAAGCACAGGGAAGCATTCTGCCACTGATCTACCATTACACTGTCCCCACACTATTTTTTAATCAGATTAATGAATAAATAAATTTCTTATTGAAATGCAAAATCTAGGAATAAACACTGAGCTTCCTTCCAGATGTGAGTATATGCCTTGGAAAAGAATAAGACTCTGCTATAAGTCTCAACTCATCTCCCATTAGGTCAGAACACAGATATCAATTACATTTAAGAATTCACAGATTAAGAAAAAATAATGACTATAACATGTCTGACATTGTGCTTAACATTCTTAAAGAATATTTATATATGCTGTGATTCAACCCCACCCATACTCCTTTCCCAAACCTCCAAGCCCACTTCCACTGTGCAATTTCTAGCCCTCATCAATTCCCCAGGAGTTTAACAACAGAAATTGATCAAGAACTTTCTACAGGGCAAGAATTTTCTCCAACATCACCTTTGATAAACCCTGCACTGACTCTCCAATAGCTTCAAACATAAATATCAATCCTGTGGACAAAACTCAAAGCTCTCTGTTATCTGGCTGCTGACAACCTTCCCAAGCTTATGTTCCTTGCTTTTCTCACACCCTCCCCACCATTGTTCATCAGATATTAAGATCTACTTTTAAACTTGACCACCCCTGCAAATATATCAATTGCACAATGGGTACCCTGCCTTCTTTTCTTGCTGGGTTTATATCCTCTTCTCCCTTTGAATTGCTAATGTTAGGAAAATATTCAACCTGCCAGGCTCAGTACAATTTTCAGCATCCTTGGGAAGCCTTCACGAACCTCAACAGATGTGTCCAAACTTTGGATCCACTTCACCAGGACTTCACCTTCCACCTAGGATATTATCTGTGCTCATGTCTATGTTTCTTGCTGTATTTAGATGTAATATCTTTGAAATAAAGAAAATATCTTACTCATTCATTTATTCTGACAGTAACACTTAGTGCCTGTGATGAAGGATTAATGAAAGTGTTTATGTTGAATGATTTTAAGAAGAAATTGATGAATGTGGTCAACAAGATACTTCTCGAAGGAAGCCCATGAGTGTGAGCTAACATTAGATGAGACAGATATGGGAAAGAAGATACTTTTTGTATTCATCATCTCCCTCAACCACAAGATTTTTACCTGTGTAGGAAATTGGACGATTATCTCTCTTTATTATCCTTGTTGATACTCCTAAAGTTACTCTCAGTAAATGGGGTCCTAGACTCATAATGCATTCCCCACACTCACGTCCAGATTCTTTGACTCACCCAGAAATTAATGAAGACGATTCTAAGTTCTCCAATGCTGAGCCTTCTGTGAATGATGGATGAAGTTGGAAGCCCTGCTCCCAGGAAGGGCAGGAAGATGTAAATACTCATGAGGTCTCTAGAAGGTAAAATTATGTTTCCACCTCAGCAGAGATTGGTAGCTTGAGACAGTGTAAGCAAAGCATTTATTTTTCATGGTTTTATGAATTGAATTCCCATGAGTCACATTAATGAAGTATTCTTTTGTCTCTCTACTCCCTAAGATATTTAGCTCTCTGTAGGGAAAAAAAGGGAATGCAATGTAAAACCTGGGGCGATTTTGACCCTTGGGAGAAAGCTTTGGAGCTTCTTGTTCATCTCTTATCCCAATAGACTCTCACCTCTCTTAAGCTGTGGGCTCTAGTAGTGTAACTTTTCCCATAATGATTCCCCTATCACTCATTCAGGGTGCAGATTCCTGAAGCATTAAAATATCTATTGTGTCTGATTTCTGTCTTCTGATATTTGATCTGATTTATGGGGGTGCCCTCTCTCAACCTATTTCTGCTTCTTTCACTGCTTTTCCTTTCTTCCCAATAGTTAGCAATACTTGTTCTACTGAATCAACTATTTATTTTCAGTCATTCAAAAAATATGTATACAGAAATTCTATATGGTAATCATTAAACTACAGTCTGAGAATGAAAAAAAGGGTAATATAATGTGTATGCTGTTAAACAGCAAGGAGTCATGGAAAAAATAGATATGGTCCCTGAGGGTGATATTGAACTCCTGTTGAAGTATAATGCTCTGTGAATGAGGATAAGCTTTTGCATATCTGCTAAAATGGACCCTGGGACTCCGATAGGGTTGAATAAAAAGATTTGAAAGAATTAAATGAAAGATAACAGAACTGTGGGGGAGAAAAGGACAATAGAAGAGATTTAAAAATCTTAGAGGAACATGGCAAAATATTTTGAACTTGAGGTAGAAGGGATTGGCAAACTAGAAGATATGATACAGAAATTTACAGACTGGAGACAGAGAGAAAAGATGGAAAAACAGGAGCTGGGTCTCAGGGAAGTGTATAACATCATGAAGTGCATAAACATTTGTTCATGGGTGTTCCAGATGATAAGAAAAGTGGAAAGGGGCAGAAGGAACGCTAGAGGAAATTTTGGAAGAATTTTCCATAGTCTTAGGAAAAACATACATGCAAATACCAAGGAAGCAAAACATATTAAAAACTGAATGAATTGTATTAGGTTTAAACCTGTACAAATGCTAACAAGAATGACAGATGTCAAAGATAAAGAGTGAATCCTGAAATCAGCTGGAGAAAAGCAATTCCTCACATACAAAGAGCCTGTTGTAAAATTAAGGACCAATTTCTCATCAGAATCCATTGAGGTGAGAAGGCTATAGTATGATATATTTTTCTCTGAAGGAGGAAAACTGTCAGCTAAGAATTCTTGAACAGGAAAAACTATCTTTCACACATATGTACAGTTTAAAATATTCACAGTTAAACATGAAATACTTTTCCCTGAAGAAATATTAAAGGTAGTTCTGCAGTATGAAAGGAAAAGAGAAGAGAGAGAAGCTTGGAGGAGAGCATAGAAAGTAAGTGTATCTGAGAGAATAAAAGAAAGGCAAATAGAAGGATGACATGCAAAATTAAAGGGTAAAATATTCGATGTAATTATTGCCTCTAGGGTAATAACACAGTGCGAATGGATTAATTGCACTCATCAAAAGATGCAGATTGTCAGTATGCATAAAATGCATGATCTATCTAAAGGCTTTCCTTAGCCAAAGACAACAAAGAAATTGACAGTGAAGGCTTGGAAAACACCTTCCACACAAACTGTAACCAAAAAGAGCTGGGGTAGCTATCCTAATATTGTACAAAATAGACATTAAATGTGAAACTCTTATAAGTGACAAATAGGACAGATTATATTAGTGCAAGGGACAATTCCCCATGAAGAAACTGCAATCATAAATGATAATGATCCTAACCAGAGAACAGTAAATACATAAGGTTAGTAACTAGGAAACTGCAGTGAGAAATATATATCGGTTAAATAATACTTTGATACTTCAATACACCACTCTCATCAATACACAGAATATCTAATCAGTGTATAAATAAGGAAACAAAATCCTGAATACTGTGATAAGCCAATTAGACTTAACAGATATATAGAGAGCAAAGGACACCCAACAGCAGTATATATATTCTTCTCAAGGTCCCTTGATCATGTTCCAAAATGGACTCCATGTTGCATTACAAAACAGGTTTCAATATGTTTTAAATAATTGAAATCATCTAAAGCACTTTCTCTGAACATAATATATTTAATATGGAAATCAATAAAAAGCCGAACTGGAAAATTCACAAACATGTAGAGGTTAAACAAGATGCACAAACAATCTGTGGGTCAAAGAAGAAATCTCAAGAGAAATCAGTAAATCCTTGAGAAAAAATTCATCCAAAAAACACGCATCAAAACAGACGTGATTCAGTGAAGGCTCTTGTGAGAGGGATATTTATGGCCCTAAACTCCTGTATTATCAAAGAGTAAAGAGCTAAAACCAGTAACCTAATTTCACACCTGTGAGAATTAGAAAAAAAAAAGGTAAATGAATCGAAAGCATGTAGAGGCCCACAGTTCACCACGGGCTGTTCTGAATTATCTGTATAAACTGGGCTATGAACTTTGGACAATCATTATAGTACTACTTTGATAATTTTTCATCAATTGTTAAAACTGTTGCCTACTATTAACACGGAATTAGAGTTACAAAAAAAGCGTTATCATCCATGGCAACAAACTCTCCACAACCATGCAAGTGCTAGTGGTGGGGTGGTGTATGTGAATCTGTATTTGTGCATGATTTTGCCTTAAACCACTACTTCTTTTCTTATATTGATTTTTTATGATCATTCGGCTCTACATATGTGATCGGGAATATATAATATCATCAAATAGTTGCATATTCATTATCATGATCATTTCTTAAAACATTTACGTCAATTCAGAAAAAGAATTAAAAAGAGAACAGAAAAAAAATCATAAGTACCATACCCCTTACTCCATCATTTCCTTGATCGCTAGCATTTCAATCTATATTTATTTTATCATTTGTTCCCCCGATTATTTATTTTTATTCCTTTGTTTTAGTCATCTGTTGATAAGGTAGATAAAAGGAGCATCAGACATAAAGTTTTCACCATCACACAGTCACATTGTGATAGCTATATCATTATACAATCATTTTCAAGAAACATGGCTACTAGAACACAGCTTTACATTTTCAGGCAGTTCCCTCCAGCCTCTCCATTGCATCTTGGCTAAGAAGGTGATACCTATTTAATGCATAAGAATTACCTCCAGGATACCCTCTGGACTCTTCTTCGAATTTTTCAGCCATTGACACTTTATCTTGTCTCATTTCACCCTCTCCCCTTTTGGTCAAGAAGGTTTACTCATTCCCTTGATTCTGAGTCTCAGCTCATTCCAGGGTTTTTGTCCCACGTTGCCAGGAAGGTCCACACACCTGGGAGTCATGTCCCACATAGAAAGGGTGAGAGCAATGTATTTGCTTGTTGTCTTGGCTGGACAGAAAGGCCACATCTGAGCAACAAAAGAAGTTCTCTTGGAGGTGAGTCTTAGGCCTAATTTTAAGTAGGCTTGACCTATTCTTTGTGGGGTTAAGTTTCATATGAACAAAACCCAAGATTGGGGGCCCAACTTATTGCATTGTTTGTCCTCACTGCTTGTGAGGATATCAAGAATTGAACTGAGGGAAGTTGAATTTTCCCCCTTTCTCATCATTCCCCCAAGGGGACTTTTCAAATACTTTTTTATTCACCGTTTAAGTCACTCTGGGATTTATTGGGGCATCACTCTGGACAAACCAACAAAATCTCATGCCTTACTCAAGGTTCCATGTACTTATGGTGTTCAATTAAGCTGTCTACATAAGTTATATCAGGAAATGCACTAGTCCAAATATAATTATTTTTACCAAAGAAACATTTTTTGCTTTAGTCTAACACATTAATTACAAATTTAAAATATTAATTACCATCTATTTACAACACCCTGCAGTAATGACATTCCTATGTTCTTCACACAAAAGCATTTTTTTTAATTTCTAGATTTAGGCACTATCATTATGCTCTATAGGCATCCCTAGATTATACCATCTCAGTCTTTATCATCTATCTTTCATTCTGATTTCATTTTTGCCTCCAGCCCTCCTCCCTCTACCATTCTCATATTTAGCTTCAATCATTATTTTAACATAATTGTATTGCAGTTAGGTAGTATTGTGCTATCCATTTCTGAGGTTTTACAATCAGTGCTGTTGCACACTCTATATCCTTTCAGCTCCTATTAACCAATATCTTACTCTATTTCTAACTCCTGGTGGTCTATGCTACAATGAAATTCTCCAAGTTTATTCACTAATGTCAGTTCATATCAGTAAGACCATACAGCATTTATCCTTTTGTTTCTGGCTAATCTTACTCAGCATAATGTCCTTAAGGTCTATCCATGTTCTTACATACTTCATAACTTTACTCTGTCTTATGGCTGCATAGTATTCCATCATATGTATATACCACAGTTTATTTAGCCACTCATCTGTTGCTTGACATTTTGGCTGTTTCCATCTTTTCACCATTGTAAATAATGCTGCTATGAGCATTGGTGTGTAAATGTCCGTTTGTGTCCTTGCCCACATGTCCTTTGAATAGATACCTAAGGATCTATTCAACATGGCATTGCTGGATGTTCTAGCTTGCTAGCTACTGGAATGCAACACACCGGGGATGTATTCACTTTTAATAAAAGGTGATTTATTTCATTATTTCTTCAGAGGAAAGGCATCTAGCTTCCAACTGAGGTTCTTGCTTACATAGGAAGGCAAAGGGTGATCTCTGCTGGTCTTCTCTCCAGGCTTCTGGGTTCCAGCAACTTTTTCCAGAGTGATTTCTTTCTGCATATCCATAGGGCTGGGATGAGCTGTAAGTGCTGAGATGAGGTGTGCTGAGCTGCTTGGGCTGCACTACGTTGAGCTCTCTCATTTAAGCACCAGCCAATGAAATCAAACATCATTCATTGCAGAAGGCATGCCTCTTAGCCAACTGCAGATGTAATGAGCAATTGATGAGGTTCATGTACCATTGGCTCATGTCCACAGCAACAAAACTAGGTAACTGCACCTGGACAAGTTGATATCTGAATCTAACTACCACACCGGGTCATATGGCAATCCTATATCTAGCTTCCTGAGGAATCGCCAAACTGCCTTCCACAGCAATTGTACCATTTGACATTCCCAGCAACAGTGGATAAGTGTGCATCTTTCTCCACAGCCTCTCCAGCACTTGTCATTTTCTTTTTTATTGATATTGAGCATTCTGGTGGGTGTGAGATGATATCTCATTGTGGTTTTGATTTGCATTTTCCTAAGAGCCAGGAAAGTTGAGCATCTTTTCATGTGCCTTGTGGCCATTTGTATTTCCTTTTCTGAGATGTGTCTGTTCAAGTTTTTGGCCAATTTTGTAATTGGGTTGTTTGTCTTTTCCTTGTTGAATTGAACAATCTGTTTATATATTTTGGATACTAGAACTTTATCTGATGTATCATTTCCAAATATTGTCTCCCATTGTGTAGTCTAATTTTTTACTTTCTTGACAAAGTTCTTTGATGCAAAAAGCGCTCATATTTGAGGAGTTCCCATTTATTTATTTATTTCTTCAGTGCTCGTGCTTTGGGTGTGAGATCTAGGAATCTGCTCATATTATAATATTTATAAGATATCTCCCTACATTTTCTTCTAAAACTTTTATGATCTTAGATCTACTGTTTAAGTCTTTGATCCATTTTGAGTTAATTTTTGTATAGGGTGTGAGATATGGATCCGCTTTCATTCTTTTGCATCTGGATATCTAGTTCTCTAAGTACCATTTATTGAAGAGACTGTTCTGTCCCATGTGAGTTGACTTGACTGCCTTATCAAAGATCAATTGTCTGCAGATGAGAGGGTCTATATTTGAACACTCTATTCAATTTCATTTGTCAGTATATCAGTCTTTATGCCAGTACCATGCTGCGTTGACTACTGTAGCTTCATAATATGCTTTAAAGTCAGGTAGCGTGAGACCTCCAAATTCATTTTCTTTCCTCAGGATACTTTTCGCTATTTGGAGTATCCTGACCCTCCAGATAAATTTGGTTATTGGTTTTTTAGTTCTGAAAAGTAAGTTTTTGGGATTTTAATTGGTGTTGCATTGAATCTGTAAGTCAATTTAGGTAGAATTTATATCTTAACTATATTTAGTCTTCCAATCCATGAACATGGTATGCCCTTCCATTTATTTAGGTCTTCTGTGATTTCTCCTGACAATTTCTTGCAGTTTTCTTTGAATAAATCTTTTGTCTCTTTAGTTAAATTTATTCCTAAATATTTTATTCTTTCAGTTGTAATTGTAAATGAACTTTTTTCTTTATTTCCCCCTCATGTTGTTCATTACAAGTGTATAGAAACACTACCAATTTTTAAGTGTTGGTCTTGTAACTTGCCACTTTGCTGTGCTCACTTATTAGCTCTGGTAGTTTTTTTGTGGATTTCTCAGGGTTTTCAACATATAGTAGCATATCATCTACAAACAGTGACAGTTTTACTTCTTCCTGTCAAATTTTGATGCCTTTGTGTACTTCTTTTTCTTGTATAAGTGGTAATATGGCTTCATAGAATGAGTTAGGTAGCTTTCCTTGCTCTTCAATTTTTTGAAGATTTTGAGCATGTTTAATACTAATTCTTTCTTGAATGTTTGATAGAATTCACATGTGAAGCCATCTGGTCCTGCACTTTTCTTTTTGGGAGCTTCTTAATGATTGATTCAATTTGTTTTCTTGTGATAGGTTTGTTGATGTCATCTACTTCTTCTAGAGCCAATGTTGGTTATTCATGCCTTTCTAGAAAGTTGTCCATTTCATCTACATTTTCAACTTTATTAGCATAAAGTTGTTCATAGCATCCTCTCATTACTTCCTTTATTTCTGTGGGTTCAGTGGTTATGTCTAGTCTTCAATTTCTGAGTGCATTTATTTGCATCCTCTCCTTTTTGTCAAACTCACTAAGGGTCCATCAATCTTATTGATTTTCTCATAGAATAACTTCTGGTTTTGTTGGTTTTCTCAATTGTTTTCATGCTCTCAATTTCATTTATTTCTGTTGTAATCTTCGTTATTTCTTTCCTTTTGCTTGCTTTGGGGTTAGTTTGCTTTTCTTTCTCTAGTTCTTCAAAGTGGACAGTTAATTTCTCAATTTTTGCCCTTTCTTCTTTTGTGATATAGGCATTTAGGGCAATAAATTTCCCTTTTAGCACTGCCTTTACTGCACCCCATAAATTTTTATACGTTTGTGTTTTCATTTTCATTTACCTTGAGATATTTACTGATTTCTCTTGCAATTTCTTCCTTGGCCCATTGCTTGTTTAAGAGTGTGTTGTTGAGCTTCTACATTTTTGTGAATTTTCTGCCACTCTCCTTATTACTGATTTTTGGTTTCAATACTCTGTGATATGAGAAAATGTTTTGTATAATTTCAAACTCTTTATGTTTATTGAGACTTGCTTTGTGACCTAGCATATGGTTTATTCTTTAGAATGATCCATGATCACTTGAAAAGAAGTTGTCAGATGTCAAAGAAAAAGAATGTCAGATGCCATTCTTTATAATCAGAATGTCAGATGTCAAAGAGAAAGAGGGAATCTTGAAAGCAACGAGAGATAACCACAACTTCCAATAAAATAAAAACTAATCAAATAGAGCATTGATGGTTGAAATATACATTTTTGAAATTTTAAAATTTCCCTAATGTGGAACTCATGGAAAATTGACTGCAATCAAAAAGAAAGTGGAATCCTGAAAAGACCTCAGACAATAAAACAAATTTATGTTTGTAGATTTTCACTAATTCCTGCAGCTATTTTGTGTAAAGCATTCTGTGCCATCACATTTCTTTCCTACAGCAGAACAGAACTTGTCTGGTTAATTCAAATGATTCTTTCATTTAATTGACTCTGTTTCCACTCAAGGTAACAGATAAAAACAAAACATCTGCATTCTGGAAAACCAAGGAGATGAAACAGGTAAATACTCTGAGTTTGCATGATTTATCCCAGAGCTGCATGGTTGCATCCAATACTTCTGAGGAGGCTGATCTGAAATTGAAAGGAAAATGAGAATGTTGACAGTGGTGGAAGATCACTAGGGGTTATTTCCCATGACACTCTCACCCAGCATTGGAACTTGGTTAAAGGCTTCTATTCAAAACCCAGCTCTTGACAATGGTGGAAAGATTCAATCCTCCTATGTATCACATGCATGCCCTTTGACACTGGCTACATTTTTATGATGCATTATTGATGGTGAGGGCTCTGTTACTGCTTTCTACAGAGTATGAATTTAAATCATGTTTCCTGTTTCTGAGAGTGTTTATTCTGACTTCCCCTACTCTTGACAATTAATCTTCCAATAGAAAGCATACATCTCTTTGGTATGCTTTAAATTTTGCATGGAAAGGTCCTTGTAAATAATTATTGACTTTATCCACCCAAATAATATTGAATAGATCATATTCTCCTCCTTTTATGTAACATAATATTGAAAGTTTGGAGACTGCAATCTAGTCCCCATTTCTGCTGAAAAAATAATAGCATTTCCATCTGTATCATGGTGTTTATCTCTCATCATGATTCCTGAAAGTTTATTTTGCAGATATCTAAATTGTAATCACTCTTTAACATTTCCCTTCAAACAAAACCCAACACTGTACTTCTTTCACCAATAGCACACAATATTTGATTTTTGTATCCATATACAGATTCTTCAAGAATAAAATTTAATTTTCTGCGAGAAAAATTTATCCCCTCAGGTCAGATTCAATTATAATTGTTATCACTTAGTTTAAAGGTTCTGGAGAAGAATAAAATCTTACTAGCAAACCCAGGAATATTGTTTTAACTGAGGAAAAAATGGAGTTGCTGAAATGGTAATAAAAGTAAAGTTTGAAGAATTGGTATAAATGGCAGAATAGTAAGGTTTCCATTACTCACTCAGGATATGTTCTACAAAATATATTTTCTTCACAACCTGTCTATGAGCTGAGTGTGTTGAAAAGGAAACAGGAAGCATTTGAAATTTTGAAAGCGTTATAATCACACTTCCTCCTAAAGTACACTCAAGTGTAAGTAAGTTTGGCATCCTGAATGGCATGTACATGATATGGTGTGACATATATGAAGTGGACTGGACCTTAGCAGGCATTTCTCCTTCCCTCCTCTTTTGGATCCTGTTCTAGTTTGCTAGCTGCTGGAATGCAATATACCAGAAATAGAATGGCTTTTAACAAGGGGAATTTATTTTTTTTTAAACTTTTTATTAATTAAAAAACTTAACAAAAGAACATTAATATATCATTCCATTCTACATATACAATCAGTAATTCTTAATATTATCATATAGTTGCATATTCATCATTTTTTAGAACATTTGCATCGATTTAGAGAAAGAAATAAAGAGACATCAGAAAAAGAAATAAAACAATAATAGAGAAA
>PVIY010028090.1:0-33495 GCA_004026745.1 Myrmecophaga tridactyla
CCCCACCCCCACTTCCACCTCTTCCCCTCCTTCTCTGCAATTTTTCCACCATTGTCTTCAGCACCTGGTCATGGCCTTTTGCTGATGGATATTGTTGAGAGTCTTGGGGTTTGAATGTGATAAGTTCTTCCCTAATCATCCTGTGAAAGCCTGTGGGAAGGAGCCAGGGTCTCAGAGGGCTGCCCATCTTGTGTAGCTTCTACTGGGCTCATGAGGTACTCATTCATTCATTCATTTAACCATCCAACAAATATTTATTAGGACCTACTATGTAAAAGGCACTGTGCTAAGTTCAGGGAGTCAAGTGACCATGAGATAGATAATCAAATACATAATTTCAGTATAGCGTGATAAATCCTATGGCTTATGTGCTCATAAGAGGGGCTCCTAACCAGATTTCCTCGAATACAAATAATAAAGCTTCCCAGAAGAAGGGATGCCTCTGAATCTAGTGGGAATGGGATGGGCAGGAGTGGGGGAGGAAAGAGTTCCAGGCAGACATGACAACATGTAGGAAAGCCCAGAGGTTACAGAAACCATGATGTGTTTGGGACATTGAAAGTTGCTCAGTATGTCTGGAGCAGAGTGAATAAAGGGATGAATGATAAGGACCAAGGCAGGAGAAGGAGACAGAGTCCAGATGAAGGAGGCAGGGATGACCTTCAGGACAACAGTGAAGAATTTGGATTTTAGTTGGCAGTCAGTGGGGAGGATGGAAAGACTTTGGGTTTTGCAAAGTGTGGGGAATGGAATGGATGGGAGAGGAGGTGAGGAGCACAGTTAGGAAGCTGCTAGTCCATGTGGTGGGTTGATTGGACTTGCTGAATCCAACATGATATTGTTGGAAGGTAAAAGAGAAGAGTTGAAGGTAACTCCTGAGTTTCTGAATTAAGCAGTTGATACCACTTGCTGGGAACATTGGAGTTTGTAGGAGAAGCTGTTGAGTTATGTCTGGACATGTTGAGTTTGATGTTACCATGGGACATCCATGTGTAGATGTTATAGTCAGCAAGTGGACACATAGATATAGAGCTCAAGGGAGTGGCTTGGTTAAAGGTGTAGATTTGAAACCCAGCAGAAGTCATGGGTGCCGGCCACCCAGGAGGAAGGTATAGAGGGAGAAAAGGCAAGGGTCGAAAGGAATACACACATTTGGAGGTCATACAGGGGAAGAGGTGCCTTTCCAAGAGAAGGGAAAGGATAAGCAGAGAACACTGAGAAAAACCCAGCAGAGAGGGATATCTTGAAGCCAAGGAGGAGAATGTTTGAAGCACAGGTTATCTGTAGTATGAGATGATGCCAAGAGTCAAGAGAGAAATGGACGGGCCGCTGCTGTAGCTCAGCAGGCAGAGCTCCGACCTGCCGTGCTGGAGGTCTGGAGTTCGATCCCTGGTGTCTCCTGCCCATATGCAAATTAAAAAAAAAAAAGAGAGAGAGAGAAATGGACAGAAAAGTGTCCATTGGATTTAGCAATGGGGTGTGTATTGGTGGTGTTACTGAAGACTTTAGAGGAGTATTGGAGGATGGAAATGGGAGTGAGAAAGTGGGGACAGTGACACCTTTTTCAAGAAGCTTGGTTCCAAAGGGGACAAGAGATAAGGTAGTGGGGATCCATGGAGTGATTTTATTTTTTTTAAGCTTAGCTTTTTTAAAAAGCTGATGGGAAAAGATCAATAGAGAGTGGGAGAGAGATTGGAAATATAGATGAGAGAGGGAATAATCTATAGATTAATGTCCCTGAGGAGAAAAAAAAAGAGAGAATGGTATCAAGAGAGCAGGTAGAAGAGTCATAGCTTCCCTTGGACAGGAATTGAGGAGGGAAGGGATGAAGGAGATGCAAACAAAGCAGGAGTCTGGTGGCAGAAGGAGGAAGGGGACATTCTGGTGGTTTCTCTTTTCTCTGAAATAGGGCACAGTGTCATCTGCTATGAGTGAGGAGAAAAGTGGTGGTTTCAGAGATTTGAGGAGAGAGGAGATAATTTGAAAGAGCTGCTGGGGAGAATGGAAGGGAAAGTTTACTAGGGTATCCTAGAGGGATGGCTGGTAAAGGTGAGAATCAAGCTGAGTTTGGAAACCTCCATAAGGAACTTGATGCTCAAGGAGCAGTAAGACTAGTCTGAGGTTGTGGGGTTTTCTGCTCAGCCCCAGTTAATTATGAATAGGGTTGATGGAGGCCCTGATCCAAGGTTGTGCTATTATGAGGTGGGTGTCAGAACAGAGCAAGGGAGCTAAGGTATTGGTTGTAGAGAGGTTGGTAGGCTGGGTCATGATCTTGTGTAAAAGATGGGGAGGAAGAAGGCAGAAGGGTCCTGATGGTGGAATCAGAGGGATCAGTAGACTGGAGGTTCCCAGGACACAAGAGAATAGGTGTAACTGAATATTCGAATAACAGAGATGGAGAGAAGCTTGGGGTGAGAGGGGTGGAAGGAGAGAAGCTTGGAGTGAGAGAGAGGTTTGCTCACCTGGGATTGCAGAGATGGAACAGTTGAAGTTGGTGACATGGTCTAGGGTGTTGTGTTTCAATGGATGACTGATGTAGAGTCATTAGAATTGGGCTTCAAGCCACCAAGAGGCTTAGGTGTGGTCTGGATCGATGACAGGGAATACAAATCACCAGTTGATGGCAGGGTTTGGAGTGGAACAGAAGATTGTGAACTGATGTCAGTATCACCAGGGTCCCCAAGGGTGGCAGATGGATGCTGGAAAGATAGCTAGCAAATGACAAGATTCCCAAAGGGTCATGCAGACATTTCTGACACAAGCAGGAAGTGGTAGCAGTAGGGTTGTTATGAGGTTTAAATAGGATAATCCATATAAGGAACTCAGATCCATGCCTAGCAAGTAGTAAATGCTCAGTAAATAAATACTGTTATCCTCCTCCATTCTCCTCATCTTCATTATCACCTTGGGCAGTTACTCTTGCTGGGCCTGGAAAATCAAGGGATAGATAAGAAGCAAAGGGGAAATATCCCAGATCCCATCCCTTTCTCAGATAGAGACTCTGGGGTTCTTAGATTCTATGATTTGGGGAATACTGGAAGGAGAGTTAGTGGTACTTGATGAAAGAAATAGGATATGACTATTGCTACCATAGAAAAGCACATGCACAGGGAAGGACCATGGTTGGGCAGACTTTGTGGGAAAAAAAGGCTGTTGACCTGGGCCTTGGAGGAGGGAAGAGATTTCAAAAGATGGGGGCTCGGTAGGCAGGGGTGGTTTTCAAGGCAAGGAACCAGGATGTGGAGGAAGATGAGAATGGGGGACAAGTGGTCTAGTTGGCTACTGTGAAGAGGGTGGGGGGAAGAAAAGGGAAGAGGTGATGTAAGATGCCAGACCAAGAGGTTTGAACTTTCTTCTGTAGGCAGTGGGGATCCACCAAAAGAGTGCAAGCAAAGAATGGCATAATCATAATGTTTAGAAGGATAAGTCAGACGGCCTGCAATGTGGAGAATAACAGCATGGAGACTGAGACCAGGTAGGAGACAGAGGCAACTGTCCAGATGAAGAGTAGTGAGGAAATGATCTAGGGAAGAACAGTCTGTGTGAAACTGTGGGGACACATTCAGGAACCATCAAGGAAAAAGCCAAGCAAGACTTGGTCATTGCTTAGGGGGCCTGCAGGGGTGGACAGGTGGGACAGAGGCAAGGGCAGCTGAGGATGACTATGAGGTTTTGATCCTGGGTAATGGAAATGCTGATTAAGCCACTCAGCTTTGAGGAAGGAGATGCTGAGTTCAGCTTTGGTCTTTTTGGGAGTAGGAAACAGCAGGTCCTCTAGGTGGACACATTTTGCTGGCAGGTGGGAATGCAGAATTAGTGCCAGGAGCAGAGTCTGGGTGAGAGCATTCTGCACAGAGGGAGAGAGTAAAAGATAGGGTTGTGGATGTCCCACTCACCTGGGAGAAAGCATGAAGAAGACCTGTGGCCTACAATCAGCACTGTGGGGGCACGGGGCGGGGGGTGTCTCGCTCGAGGCCTGTCAAGGCGACCACAGTGATCTGTGACATCTAAAATCAGCTCTATTTGTCAGAAATTGGAGATGCCCAGAAGAGGTGATGAATCCTTCCATCCTGAAGAATGGAAAAGATTTTAATGGACAAAAAAATGATATTCTCTATTTTTTCAGCTGACAGGATTCCTAGTGGATATCATTCGTGCCAAGATGTATGCAAGAAAGTATGCATATGTGAAAATGGATCTGTATATGAGGGCAAAATGAAACAGGAGTGCATAGATGAGAGCATGTTTACAAAAATGTATTCATGGGTGTGTGTGCATATGTGTGTACATGTTTGTGTGCTCATGCACACTCAAAGGCAGGCATAGCCATGTGTGAATGAAAGAGAGGCTGAAGAAGGTCATACCTTTTCAGGGGACTCCACTCCTTCCTCCATTTTTTTTTCATCCTTCATATCCTCTTCAGACTCCAGGAAAAGAGAGGGTCCTTCGTTTGGTTCTTGGATCTCTGAGTTCAGTGCCAGAAGACTCCCATCTTCTTTCTCTCTTAAGGCCCTAACTTTTCTCTCAGACCAAACCTTGAAATGTCCTAGATATCAATGGGAAAAGGCTGTTTAGCTTTTTGCCATTCTTTATTGTTTTTCCACATAGGGTCCTTCCACCTCAAAAGCTGGCTTAGAGGCTGGCTTCTGCTGAGAGGCCAGCTGCTTGGCAGAATTGAGGGAGGACAGACCTGGGACTAGTTACCAAAGAATGGGAGCCAGGCCTGGGATCCAGGGCTGGTCTGGGTCTAGAGCTGAACCTGGGTTGATATATTGCTGGCCAGGACCCCGTCTAGCTTAAAGAGCACTGAGGTGGGTAGGGACCTCCATTTTTGAGGAGACCAATGTCTCTAAATCAGGCTTGTGCCAATTCCAGGAGCTTGTCCTAGTCTTACTGTCCATTGCCATAACATCCAACACGTACCCTGGATTGTGGGATTTATTCATTAATGATTCTAGGGACAGTGTGGATGGGGTGGGGGGAGATTTGGGTATCTATCTTGAGGCTTTAGAAATGCCGCTATTCACTCCTTTTTAGACCTTAGGTTTTTTTCTACAGGTTTGGTACAACAGTGCCCAGTTGACTGCTGAGGACTAGGGTGCTTTAACACTTGAACATTGTGCTCAAGATCACCCCTTGATCTTCCTTTGAGCTGTTTTTGCACCCCCCTCTTCTGCTCTCTTGTCTCTGGGGCAGGGGCTGCTTTTGATGGTTAGACTGTCCCCTCAGTGTGATGCAAAGGTGCCAGAAAAGCTCACCAGCCCCCTATTTCCCACCAAGAGGCCTAAAATCCCAAGAGGGCAGACTCCAGAGTCCCACAGACCTCTCTGAATCTTGGGTCTGCTTCTCACTACCTGTGTGGTCTTAAGTAGATACTTCTCCTCTCTGATCCTCCATGTCATACATCAAATATAGAAAATAGCAGCCACATTAGGGCCGGTATGAGGATTAAATGAAGCAATGCATGGACATCACAAATTGTTCAATGAATGTGAGACGTTTGGGTTCTTTCAGAATGAAGGCTTTTTCAGTCACTAAGGAGCCCCTGATGAAAATGCCCAGGAACATAAGGAATCATTTGATATGGCCCTGACCACCAGATGAGGGGAGAGGAGGGGCCACAGAGCCAAGAACACCGGCAGGAAAGCTGTTGACATCTTCCCCTGGATGGACCCCTGGAATGGGGCTGGCAGGAACGACTGGCGCTGTCCATGGTGCTGAACATCATTTTTGGCTCTCGCCAAAACTCTGTGAAGTGTCTGGCAACGAGAAAGGAAGTGTAGCCAGTGAGGCCAAGGGAAGCACCCAAAGCCCAATACCTCCCACTTTCTCCAGAAGTACTTTCCTGACCCTCACTTACGTAGGTCACCCGAGACCACCTTTCTCAGATGGCTTGGGCTGCCAGGAGACAGTATCTTATATCACTGCCCAGCATCACTGTCTTCTATCTAAGCCTTGTCCTCTGGGACAATGAGCTTCCTGTGGCTGATGTAAATAAGTTCTTTTGTCTGGTTGGTGAATATTGCCACATCTGGCTATCAGGGGCTGGTTCTCCTGGGTCTATTATAGGTACCCCTCCACCCCCACCCCCAGTACATGCTTTGCTTTGGTTTTTCAGTCTTCCTCCTCCCTCATCTCTTTCCTATGAATTTGTTGGCTTGGATAATTTACTTTTTCATTTAATAAAATAGGTAAGCATAGATGAAAGCACTTTACAAATATCAATTCATTTAATTTCTATAACATTTCTGCTAGAAAGTTACTGTTATCCTCACTGAGCAGATAAGGAAACTGAGGCGTAGAGAGATTAAGTGATTTGCTAGTAAATGATGGAGCCAGGAATCAAAACCCTGTTTAGCTGGCTCCAGAGCCATTGCTTCTTACCAGCTGCTTCTCAATAAGCTCTATGAGGCTCCAGGAACAGTGGTTTGTGGGGAAGAGTGCTCCACTATTTCGACCCCAACCCTGATCAGACACCAGAAATATCTTTGAGCATCTGGAAACTCATGATTGAAACAATTAGTCAGAATGCAAGGAAATGGGTGTTTTTGCCTCATATAATTTGGTTTTATGAAGAACACTAAATGCAAACATTCTCCTGTTAATTACTGTCTCGAATTTGGTCTGTAATTGAGGGAACTAGAGCTGGGTAGAGCGTGGAAACCCGCTGGAGTGGCAGGCCTGCCCGAGTCAGCATTCCCAGCCGCCCTGTGCCTGCTTTGTTAATTTTAGAAACTCCTCCAGCCTGAGTGTATTATTAGCTTTATGTACAGAGGGCCACATGCCCTCAGTAGCCTCTCTATGCCACTGTTTTGTTTTTCCTGAGATTAAATGAAGAAGAATGACGGCGGTGTGTATACAGGGGCGTTGGCACACTGTGTGTGTGAATGGGGATATCTGTGTGTGTATCTAATGAGTGTACGCAGCTGTCTTTGAATGATACGTTTGGGCTGGGCGGGGGGAGAGGGTACACAGCACGAGAGCACCCCAGAGAGGCGGAAACCATTCTCCTGGTGCCCACAACTCATTAGCAGTAAGGCTGTGTTCTTTGCAGTGGGGCATCAGGGCTGGAGTGTGATGGCTGGGGTGGGTTGTCAGGATGTAAGTTGGGTTCTCCAAGCTGGCTTTGGGGTATTGGAGCTGTAGAAAGGGCAGGGGGCAGTGGGACAGGGAAGGAGTTGTACTTGACCTCTAGGCACCAGCCTTAGATGAGAAGCCTTTGCCCCATGAAGGCCTGTCTTGGGGGCCTGGAGGGCTGCCTCTGTGGGAGCCACCTTTCCCTGAGCTGTGTGATGTGGGACAGCTGTCCACCCACCTTCCGTGAAGCAGTCTCTGCCCTCTCCTTGACTTCCAGCACCATTTTGAGGTGCACTGGCCAAGAAAACAGTTTGCTGTGAAGTATTTTTTTCTTTTTAAACCTGAAGCTCTACAGACAGGGGTGCACTTTGGTCTTGCAGTAGGACCCTCTGAATACTAGAGAAGTGCTTATGTGTTTCCCTCTCACTTCTTTCCTCCTGGCTTCCCTGCAGTAGAGAGTTGAAGATGACTGAAAGGTTATTTCTCTTGGGAGAAGACCTGCTAATTTCTGTCTGACTTAATACCTTTATGTCATTGTGTAACTAACTGTCTAAAATAATAGCAGAAAGAAACAGTTCTGCAGTGCGAGCCCTGGAGCTGGCCCTGGGGTGGCTGGTACCTGGGCAGGGCCCCGGAATTGTTGGCCATGGCTTCTAAATATGAGATCTGTGCCTACCTACAGGCTGTCTCCCCTCTCCAGTGGGGCTGCTGCTGGGTCAGGTGGGAGACAATGGGGTACGGGCCTGGTGAATTGGCTTTATAAATTGTTTGACCTCTCAGAGGCTCTATATGAGGATCCTCGCCCCACCCCCATCTGCCCTTCAGGATGGACATTACAGATGTTGTGAGAAGAAATGGTGCTGGGCTGGTCACACTTCAAGGCATTACTCACGGGTGCCTGAAATTCCCCCATTTAACAATTCCTGCCTTTGATGATACTACTCTCCCTCATCCCTCTCCCCTTGGTGACTGACCCCTGCCTTGGGAATGTAAACCCCTAACAGGGGAGGGAGGTGGTCAGACATTTTGTGACTATAGGGGATGGACCAAAGGGTGACCCCAGAGAACCAGTGTGGGAAAGAGTCAGATCTGAATTATAGGACTGACTGAGGGCTTCAATCCTCATTGCACAGTGGGGAAACTAGGCCCAGAGAAAGGAGGAAAACCTACCCAATGCCATACAGCATGTCAGTGACAGCTGCAGCTGAAGCCCGGGCCTCCTGCCTCTCAGTGCCTGCTGGTCTGGACTTCCCTTGTGCTCTGGTCACGGTCCATGGCATGTCTGCCTGACAGCCTGTCTCAAGCCACTCTGACCCTCAGGGGGGATGGAACAGCCTGGCTTGAGCCTGGAGGGTGCAGGGCAACATGCTTCTATGTCCCAAGTAGCCTCTCCCTTCTCCCAGATGTCGTGGTTTGGTTCACTGTGCAACCTGACTCCCGCTGAGGGCTGGGGGTGGGAGTAGGAGGCTTGACATCAGGGGAGCTCATGGAACAGCAGGGCCGAGGGGATTCTCAGTGAATGAAGAGCCTCTTTAACCTAAAGATACCTCTTTGCCCTGGAATCTGCCAATCTCCATGTCTTGCTCTTGGGCCTATTTCCCTGAGTGTCTGGGAACCTCCTAGACCTTCTCTCTTGCACATTCACTCTCCTTCATCCGTCTCCCCTTGGCCACTGACCCCTGTGTCTCTGGGCAGATTTTACTGGGACCTGACCATGCTGCTCCTGATGGTGGGAAACCTGATCATCATTCCCGTGGGCATCACCTTCTTCAAGGATGAGAACACCACACCCTGGATCGTCTTCAACGTTGTGTCAGACACGTTCTTCCTCATCGACCTGGTCCTCAACTTCCGCACGGGGATCGTGGTGGAGGACAACACGGAGATCATCCTGGACCCGCAGCGAATCAAGATGAAGTACCTTAAGAGCTGGTTCGTGGTGGATTTCATCTCCTCCATCCCCGTGGACTACATCTTCCTCATCGTGGAGACACGCATCGACTCGGAGGTCTACAAAACGGCCCGGGCCCTGCGCATTGTTCGCTTCACCAAGATCCTCAGCCTCCTGCGTCTCCTGCGTCTCTCCCGCCTCATTCGATATATTCACCAGTGGGAGGAGGTGAGTGGTCAGCCCCAAACCTCTCAGGGGAGGGGGCTCTTTCCCTCGGGGGGGTTGGTGAGGGGCCAGCAGGTAATCTCAGTCAGTTGGGTCTGGGCTGTTGGATTGTAGCAGGCACACCTGCTCCAAGAGGACAAACACTAGTAATTTCTTACTAGCTACTGGGTACAGCACTTTATGTGCAACATCCCATTTAATCCTCATAACCACCACACTGGTTACATATAGGTTTCCCACAGGAAGAAGCTGAAAGACAGAAATATTAAGTGATTTACAAAAGGTGACACTATTGGTAATGTGAACTCAAGCCAACTGACTCCAGAACCTGCACCGGTAACCCCAGTGCTGTATTATAGGGGTCGCAAACTGCTAGGCCTACAGGGGCCAGGTAGGGAATGTGGATGGGTGAACAGAACCAATTGGAACCCAATAGGGAATGTTGTGGACTGGGGAAAACTGGAGAACACACCTTCTGGCTATAATTTGGCAGCCTCTACTCAGCTCTGGCCAATTATTGTGGGAATGGGACCATGGTTGCTAGATCTAAAGATTATCACAAGAAAACAAAATCTGGATTTTTATACTGAATTTTTTGGCAGCTGTCTTAGTTTGGGTTCTTCTGAAGCAAACCCTGAGATGATTCTTTTAATGGATATATTCTCAGGAAAATCTGGTAAGGGAGTAGGGAACAGGGACAGGGAAAGTAGGAAGCCTAGCAAGGGTGGGACATCAAGCAAAGTCCCAGGGTGGGTGGGAATTTGGCTCAGTCCCACAGAGGATATCTGGGGACACTTATCCCAGTCAGGGCAAAATAGTTGGAATTTTTCTATTTTCTTCCCTGTCAGTCATTGCTTAAGGGCACTTCCAACCCCCCAGTGTTAGCAGGCATAGCAGTTCCCAGCAGCCTGGAGCAGGCCACTGGCAGATGCAGGTACTGGCTGTTGGGAATGAAAGCCCCTGGGGAGCTTGGAGCCACAGTGCATAAAAACCGTAGAGGAATCCTAGGGGCTCTGGGCAGAGTACACTGTTTGGAATGAACCTAATTCGTCCACAGGCAGAAGGCAGTCTGCAGGAGGAAGAAAAGAGAACTAAGGGCTGTGATTTGAAGAAAAGCAGGGTGACCTTACCCAGTGTTTCAGTCTGTATCTGCCACCCACCCAGATACGCCTTTTGGCAGTAGGCCAGGCCAGCCGGAAGGTCCCGGAGTGGGGGGAGATAAGCCGTGCAAGGTGAGAAGCTCTTCCTGCCGTGTCCTGCTGCTGCACTGCTGGTCCCCCGGTCTCCAGACCTCCTTCATGATCAGGATACAAAGCCTTCTACCTCCACCCCCCAACAGAATCCTGAGCCCCAGCCCACAGCCAGCTGATGGTTGAGACACAAGCAGATTCAGGTCAGAGACATCAAGAGCACATGTGCCTCGGGAGAAGTGCCTACACCAGCTTGGCAGAATTCTTTTGTGGTAGAAATTCTCTTTGGCTTGAAAAATTTGCATTATTCCTGCTGATAAAGAGTGGCAATGACTTGCCCAAGGTCACACAACAGACCTTCAGCAGAGCTGGAGCAGAGCCCACTTAGCCCTCTCAGCTCCCAGAGCAACCTGGCAGTCTCAGCCTGGCTCAGAAGAATGTTCATAGGCTTGGGAGATAGAATGACATTTGAGACACAAGTTAAAATCCCGGCTCCACACTGTCTAACTGTTTGACATTTGTGTCCCTTACCTCACTGAGCCTCAGTCTCTTTATGTGCAAAATGGGGTACCTTCCTCCCTGGATCATTGTGAGGATTAAATAAGAACATTTGTAAAGCCCTTAGCACAAAGCCTGGTACAGAAGAGCCAGTTAATAAATGCCCATCATCCCACCTGATTGCCTTACCAACCCCTATACTTCTATAATGTGTTTTACTTTTCTCACCTATTTTTCACCCATTATTTCTTTAGTTCCTCCAACCCACCTGGCAAGGTAAACAGGGCAGAACTGGAAGGGTCAGCTGCCCCAAAGGTGAGATTTTTAACCAGGATGCCTGATGCCGGTTCCATGCACTTGCACCCATGGGTGATTGGACTCGGTTCACTCCCAGCAGGCACTCACTGAGCTCCCACCCCATGCCCTGTCCTGTATCAGGCACCAGAGACCACAGGGAGAAGAGGCAACTCCCAACTGAGATTGGGAAGGGGCGGCAGAATGGGTTTCATGGTTGGAGGAGGAATTCTGTTTGACAGGTTGAGTTTGAGGTACCCATGGGACATTTAGGCGCAGAGAGATGTCGGCATGTAGGTTTGAGCTCATGGGTGGGAGGGAACAGTGCCTGTTTTGGGGGCCGGCTGGGGCCACACTGCATATCAGTACATGAGAGATAAAAGCGTATTTTCCAGAAGTCCCTGAGAGGCTTGCCTCCTGGTTTCTGAATCAAATTGGATTCCTTAGTTCCCCCAAAACCTCCACCCCAGCCTTCCATCTGTCTTAGATTTGCAGCTAGATTGTCACTGAAAGCAGGGTAGTGGCTGGCTTTTTTGGCGTGGGCTCATGCCTCCAGGCACCAACCTCCCTGGGGAACAACCTTGCTGCCTTCTTGGGCCTGGGCACTGGGGCTATGATGTTTGATGGCAGTTGGCAGAGTTGCCAGGGGCTGGGCAGGGCAAGCCCCAGGGCAGGAGCTAAGCTCTTCTTTTGCCATGCCCACACTCTATGCCCTTGTGAGCCCAGGGCCATGACTCCCAATGCCTCTGGCCCTGCTCCCTCTGGGCTATCTGAACTGATCAGGCTGATGTCCTAGCCTTTCCCTGGGGTAGGCCGAGGCCCAATCCCGTGGGCCTTCTGGATAGGAGATTCCAGGAGACCAGATGGAAGATTCCCTGCCCCCTCCACATGTACCCTTATCTCTCTTACCAGCTGGGGAGGAAATTGCTTTAAGCTGGTGTCTGCTGGGCACAAGGCCCAGCCAGGGGCTCCCACTGGACCCCTGGGATTGGATTGGGGCTTCCCATCTGGTCTCCGGGAACTCCCCCTCCAGATCCCAAACAGTCTGCTTTATTCTGGGGCTTCTTTCCACTCCCCTCGACTGCCACTGAGGGACAGCTTGGCTTGGGGGCAGCAGGAAGAGACCCTTTGAGGCCTCAAGTCCCTAGTAGACTTAAGGAAGGGAGAATTTAGTAGAGAAAGCCCTGCCCTGTCTCTTCCTTATCTCCCTCTGTGAACCTCTTTCCTTCTTTGGCCTCAGTTCTCCCAGTTGTGCTCTGATGAGACCCCAGGAGTGCTCTGATGTCCTCTGAGTTTATGGTTTCCAGGGCTCAGCCCCAGGTCTAGTCCCCTTGGAGAGGTTCCGGTGAGCTAACCCTGAGGACATTATTGTGGCTGAGGGGTCTAAAAGAAGAAGCCTTGAGGTGGCGGCTGGGGAGTCTGCCTCCCACGTCTGAGGGAAGCTCACCCAAGGCCCCTAGGGAAGCTGCAGATATATGAGGCTCCTGAGCCCCAGGCTCTTCCTCTGTCTCCCCCAGCCCAGTCCATCTCCCCACTAGGAGATTTCCTAAGAGTTAATGAAGATCTTGGGAGTCAGGGGAAGTTGGAATGGTCTGGGGAAGGTATAGGCTGCCTTCTAGAGGACTCCAGCCTCTGCCTCCATTCTGGGCAATCTGGGTCAGCGTCCTCCCTCCCAAGCCTCTCCCAGTCAAACCTCTTCCCTCCCTCTGAGGTGCGAGCTTGTTATAGGCATGGAGGCTATTGTTAGAAACCGCCAGTTGCCCCCCTTTGTATGTTCCCCTGCAGGGCCCAGCACCCCAGCGGCCCATCCCAGAAGCCTCTTCTCTTCCTTGATAGCTTGGAACAGTAGATGGAGGGCTGGAGGCAGGAGACTGATCTAGAGACTGTGCAACCTCTGTTGGGTACGCTCCCCCTGCAGGCCTGGATTTCTCCATTGCTCTCAGAATCTGGTATTTGGCATCTTTGGGGAACAATCCTGGGGGCCACTCTATCTCTCTACCAGCCCCCCACGAAGGAACCCAGCATGGCCTTCAGTCCAGCTGCTCCCAGCCACTCTTTCTTAAGCCTAGGTCAGGCCACTTGTTCCTGAGATGTTTGTTCTTCCTTACTGAGGAGGAAAAAAGTCCTCAGGAGGGAAATCAACCAGGTCCCAAGAAGAAGCCTTGCTGGAAACTCTGTGGTGATCTGACTCTCAGTTTCTGGTCTCTTGCCAGGACTGAGAAATCAACTCTTTATTTTGAGGGTTGGGAAGGAGCCGATGTGTACAGACCTATTATGTCCCCACTATGGACGTTATCTCACCTCATCTCAGCCCTGGGAGTTATTGATCCATTCCACAGATGGTGAAACCGAGGCTTAGAGTATAGAAGGCACATACCCTAGGTAGGAAATGTGTTGATCTGTTCTTTCATTGCATTTGAGAAACTATACAAGGAGTGGGAGCAGGGCTTCCCTACATGCCATGTGAGGTACAGAGAGTAAGCTGCTGAGGCTGCCCACCCATTGAGGCTGTGGTGGCCCTGCAAATTAAGTTGCTCCAGACCACAGTCAGAACCAACATCATAAAAAGGGGTTTTAATAAAGTATAAAGAGCAAGATAAATATTTGCCAAGTGCAGCTGACTGGCAGGTGTCCTATAGCCCCAGCCCACAGCAGGGACACATAAGTGTCTAGCAACTTCTCTAAGCAACGTCCAGCCTTGCTCTTGGCAACCATGTCCTGGGTGCAGCGGAGTGTTGGGGGAATGGGGTGAGTGGCCTAGTAATCTGGGGTTCCCTCTTCACCTGAATGGATGTGCCCCGTGTCCCAACTCTTTGCAGGAAGTTCAGACTTTGTCACGTCGGTAGCTTTGGTTTTGCAATGTCTGAGAACCATCTGCAGTACCCCTCACCACCCTCACCTACTACTACTGAACACTCCCTCCATTCCTGTCCCTCATCATCACCCCACTGCCCCAGACACCCCTCCCCCAGCCCAACATCCCCACCCCCACCCTCATCCATCACCACTGAACACTCCCAGCGTCTGCCTCCTTCATCAGCTTCACTCACCAGGCAATTCTCCCCGATGCTTTCTGTAGGATACATATGTCTGTGTCCACCTGGAGGAAAAGGGCACCTTTGTTTTTTCCATAGAGTCAAAGGCAGGTTCCCTGTAGGTTGCACCTGCCCAGAATGGGTGCCTTTTTCTAATTCCTGGTATAGACTAGTGGTGGCCCTGATCCCCACCCCAACCCCATCACTGTCATCGTCACCTTCGTCACTAAGCACTTCTCAGCTCCTGAGACCCTACCACGTGCTCTGTGCCACGTTCATTACTGAGAACATGAAAAAGGCAAAATTAGACAAGGACCTTATCTCAGAAGAAAATTGGTTACAAAGGGAAGAAAAACAGTTGAAACTAAAATACAAAACAAAACATCACATAAAAAAGTGAATTTTCTGTCATAAGACCCAGAGTGGGGTGGGCCATGGTGGCTCAGTGGCAGAGTTCTAGCCTGCCATGCTGGAGACCCGGGTTCAATTCCCAGTGCCTGCCCATGTAAGAAACAGACAAACAGACAAAAAATTATTAAGACCCAGAGTGATTCATAGAAAAGAGCAATTATTGTGGTTTGTAGCAATCTGGGACATTTTCTGTAAGTAGCCTGAGGCGTCCTTTAGCTCTGATATTGTATCCATTAATTCATTTAGGCATTCATGCATTTATTCAGGTAATCAGCATGTTTCTAAGTGTTGACTTATGTTAAGTACTGAAGGATACAGATGTGAAACACATATAAAGACCCTTGCCCTCATGGAGCAAGTAAATGACATTTTAGGGAGAAATAAGTCCATGAAGAACATAAATTGGGGCGAAGAGCTATGGTGAGGGTGGGGGAGGGGAGGTGCATTAGCCACTTTAAAAAAGCCTCTCCCTGGAAGTGGTGTTGGAGCTGAGACATAACAATGGAAGGAGCTGGAGGAAAGACAGCACAGGCAGATGAAATAGCCAGTCCATTACCGAGGCCCTGAAGCAAGAACTGACTAGGGACACTAAGAACTGGAAAGAAAGCGAACATGGCTAGAGGGTTGAGGGATGGGGAGAGCGGGAAGGTGAGCTGGGCAGAGGGGCAGGGGCATGGACACTGAGGGTCACAGTGCGGCAGTTGGTTCACACCTTAGATGCCATCGGAAGTCACTGAAAGGCTTACAGTAAGGAGACATGCACTGATTTATGTCTTTAAATGGTCTTTCTAGCTGCTTCATAGAGAAAGGATTGTGGGGCAGGGAAACCCATCAGTAGGTTGGGGCAGTTGTCTTGGTAAAAGATGAAGTGTTTAGAATACAGTAGTATTAGGATTGGAGTGAAGTAGATGAATTTAAGTATATACTTAGAGAGTTGCGCCAAAAAGAATTGGTGATAGAGTGAATGTGGAGAAGTGGTGAAGGAAGGGGTAATCTGATAGCTATTGGGGTTTTTGCTGTTCAACTGCAAGGCTGTATCCAGCTGAGTGAGCTTAGAGCCTGGCCCTCTCCTAAGCTCCCCATTGTCCTGCCTGAACTCCTCGCTGCTGGGCTTCTAGACACATGTTCCCTGGTCCTTTCCCTGGGTGTGACTTACCTTCCCAGCAAGTCCTTTCCTCTGGGAAAGCAGGCGTAAGACCCTCATCCCTGAACCCCCTCAGTGGAGGGGACCTTCTCGGGCATTGACACAGGCTAATTTCCTGGGGGTGTGCAGCAGACATTTGGGGTCCCTTTGAAGGTACCACCCTTAGACCCAGGCAAGAGAGCGCTGGTCCTGAGCCCACACTTTTAGAGGGCTCCCCTCCCCACAGTGAAGGGTCTATGGGGTCCTACCAATTCTTCCCACATCACACTCCAGGTAACTGGGACCCCAGAACTCCTTAACCCCAACAGCTCTGCTTCTGAGTCCAGGGCCCCTACAGGCCACTTCCCCAGGTGTGTGCCCAGAGGGGACCATCCTGCTCTCGTGCACACCCCTATGCCTTCTTATGGGCAGCTGTTTGTGGGCCGAGCATGAAGCTTGATGTGGGCTGGGGTCCCTCAGTGTGGAACAGTAGGGAAGAGAAGAGGGGCGGGCCATGTTCTGGTGTGGTTTTCTAGGAGTTCTAAATTCAAAGCTGGCCTTTCAGGACATGATGATATGTTCTGTCAAGGTAAGAAGATAGACTGTATTTTCTTTAACAGTTGATTTGATTTATAACTTTAAATATCCAAAACTGTGGTGTATGGAACTCTATTGGTCCCCTTGCCCTGGATTCCTGAAATGTTAGGGGCATTATCTGCTTTCCCAGCTAAGTTCTCAATGAAGCATGTGGGGAAGGATGCCACCCTGTTCCTGCCCATCCACTCTCACTGCCACCAGCAGCATCAGTTTTCTTAGCCTGTTCCTAATCGGTGGCAAAGGACTGACTATCCCCTGAGTTCCAAAGGCTGGGAAATGAAGAAGCTTAATAACAACAGCTCAGCTCCTATGTGTATCACAGTACTCCATGCACTTTCCTAGTCTAAACTTTTAACATTTCAAGCAACCCTGAGAATTGGGGTAGGATGGTTGGGGAGTGGGGTTGCAGCAAATATCTAGTTCGTTTTAGTTGGGGAGACTGAAGTGTGGCGGGAGATGAGGGCAGGCACTGGGGACCATCACCTCGGAGATGGTCCCCCTTTACTCGCCCTCCCCAGCTCCTAGGGTATGGGGAGGTGGGGAGCTGAAGACTCCTGGTCAGCCAAGGCTCAGAAAGGTTAGTGACTTGCCTAAGGATACAAAGCTGTCTTGTTTACTTAGTTCAAGAGGCAGAAAAGGGATCTTCCCCCAGAGCTACTGCTGGTATTTGGGGAAATGCTAGTGGAGCATGGGGATAGGCTGATGAAGGCCTCACATGCCCAGGATCCAGGCCACCAAGCTACAGTCAGCAGTGGATGGGTGGACCAGAGGGTCCAGCTTCATCCTCGGGTACTCTCTGTGTCCCAGACACAGGCTCCAGCACAGCCTGAGCCTGACCCTGGTCATACGACTCTGGCCACAGAATGACCTGCCTGGTCTCCATTGCCCACCATTCCTTAAAGGCCACGGCAGACACTAACATGTGTTGACTTAGCCAAGAGTGAGCACACTGACAGCTGGAGGGGTGCTGGGCTGCAGGACACACAGCATCGTCTGAAGCATCACACTGTGTACTTGGCATATGGGAGGCTAAAGCCCAAAAAGTCCCATCTGGCTCTTTGCTCACTTGTGGGGTGCATCTGGGCTTTTCATTCAGCCTTTTTGGGTTTTAGTTGCTTTATCTGCAAAATGGAACTACTGAAAACCACTTTTCCTTCTCTGGGACAATCTAATAATCGATTATGATGTGTAGGCTTCAGAATCAGGCAGACCATGGTTCAAAACCTACTATGATCTTGAGCAAGTGACTTTACTTCTCTGAGCCTTGGTGTTTTCTTCTGTAAAATGGGTTAATGATATCTTCAGCAAACGGTTGTTGTGAGTTTAAATGAGATGATGAATGATGGGGCACACATGCCCTCACTCTAGTGTACTGTCATCAGTTCATCTGTTGACAGAGTCACAGGCAAGTGGGGAGACAAGCTTGAGGTACCAGCCAGCCTTCTGTGAATCTTTTAAATGCCTGTTTGGGTCCTGAAAAGACTCAACATCCTATTGTCTGGTGCATTCAGAGTTATGCCCTTCATGGGGCCTCGGGAGAGCATGACCCTTGCTTTGGCTTATAGACTGTGAACACTGGTTTTCAGAACCCAGGCTAAACTCATATGTCATAGGGGGAAACTGAGGCCATCAGTATCAGAACATCCTGCCAACAGTTACAGGTTGTAGCTAGAAGATCACTGGACAGAGACTTGAAATATCTAGGGTCTGTCTTCTTGTGCCTCAGTTTCCCCATCTGAAATGGGCTTAAATTAGGTCTCTTTGGCATTCGACAAGTCCATCATTTTGGCCCCAAAGCACCTTTCCAGAAGGGGTATCTCTGCCTGGGAATGTAATAGAGGGACCAGAACTGGGGGTGGGTGACTAAGTGGGTGAGAGCCCCAAGGTCTCCCAGGCCAGTGATAAGGCCAGAACTTCCAGAGACCTCCCTCCAGACTCCCCTCCATCTCTCCATTACCAAGTGTGACCCTTGCCAGAAACTGAGCTGCTCTGGGGAGAGGGAGGTGGGGAGCATATGCCCACCCTTGGCCCTGTTCAACCACACATCCACACTCCCTCTTGGAGCCACAAGGAATGGAGATAGATGGATGGCAGTGGACTGGGGTTGAGGGTACTGTACTTTATTAAACTATAAAGGGAAAGTATTATGACCAATACATATTAATTAATAGTAAAGATAAAGTATTAATAATAACTTAATAATGGTTTGCAATTTATTGAATACTTCAATACCCCAGTACTAAGCACTTCATAAGTATGATTTAATCCTTATGACAGCCTACTCAGGTAAGAATTTTTATTGCCATTTTCCAAATGAGGAAACCTGATCAGAGAGGTTCACTGACTTTTCAAGGTCACACAGCTAAGAATTGGGGGAGGAAGCAGGCCTGTGTTCAGCCTTCCTGAACTTAGAGCCTGTGGGTTCATGCTGGCCCCTCTGCAGTTTCACAACTGCCTTAGGCAGAGCCCTCTGCCCGTGGGCTGAGTCCTGAGTGTCAAATGACCCTGGTTTGACTTTCGATCTTGGGTCAGAGGGGCTTAGTCTCCCTAGGAGCCTCAGGCTGGCAAGTTCTTGTCCCCAGATATCTTCATGCCCTGGGAAAGCTGATGAAATAGCTTCTTTGCCTACTTTATGGGCTGAATGGGCCTCCAGCTACTCTCCCTCTGCCAGTCCAGTCTGGATGGCTGGACCTCTTATGTAGACCCACACCATGCACCAATCCCAGGCATCCTCCCTTTGGTACCCTACAGCTTGCATCACCTCCTCCAGTTTGCCTTCCCCCCTCAGCCACAGCCTGGCCCTGCACCAAGCCTGGCATTCTGCAAAGTATGTGCAGGGCAGTGCCCACACTCAGCTCCAGGGTGAGCCACCCACCCATGGGGCCATCCCCTCCCGCCTCTGCTGGCAGATCTTCCACATGACCTACGACCTGGCCAGTGCCGTCGTGCGCATCGTGAACCTCATCGGGATGATGCTCCTGCTCTGCCACTGGGACGGCTGCCTGCAGTTCCTGGTGCCCATGCTGCAGGACTTCCCCGACGACTGCTGGGTGTCCATCAACAACATGGTGGTGAGTGCGCCCAGTCCGCCCCCCTGCGCTGTTCTCCAGGGCTGCGGGGCCTGAGGCCAGAGAGGCAGAGCAGGTCAACAAACTTGGAACTCCTGAGTCCCAGGGGGAAGAGCCCGGCCCCCATCGATCCATTGGGCCTGGTACAGGCCCAAGCATTTGCCGCAAGTCCCCGGAGTCCATCCACAGACCCATCCCCACACCCTGCTTACAGCTTCCATAGGAGTTGGGAACCTCAATAATTGGCCCTAATTTTTCCCAAGGAGACTTAAGACTTAAGTGTCCTCTGGTTATATCAGATGTGGCCAAGCTGGGCTTGGGGCTCAACCTCTGTTCCCTAGAGGCAGACCAACCCTTAAAAGCCGAGCCCAAGAAAATAAATCTGCGAAGGGCACTGTTTGCAGCACATACGGACTCCCAGGTCACATGTCACCACTTTCTGCTCCATCCACAGTGCTGGGATGTCCTCACCACCCCTCCTCCCCCCACCCCCACCCCACAAATCTAGAGGCCAAGGTCCTGGTCACATGGGGTCCTGAGCTGGAGGGCGGCAGGATGGGGTGGGGCCTTATCCCCTCCCTACCTCTCATACCCCTTGAGTGAGAGAAGTTGGAATCAGGGCCATGGAAGCCCCAGGCAGAGTCCCTCCCCATCCCACCCCGTGAACAGAGTGACTCCAGGCAGGGTTTTGGGGCCAAGGAGGACCCCCTGAACCTGTGAGCCTTTCTCTCTGTCCATCTGGCTATAACCCCTGCCTCTCCTCTTTCTCTCTCCCAGTCAGTGCAGTTTGGTTTGAAGGCAAATCCCCAGGGCTCCAGGGGAGGGAAAAAGAGCTTTGAAAGAGGTAAAAAAGACCCAGAGGCATCTTTCAGCATCAAACAGGCCTTTACAAAACAGCCTTTTGATGAGCTATGTGTAAATGAATGGGCCATATGGATTGAATTTCCAAGCCTCCCAGGCTCAGCAGCAAGGCCGGAAGCCCCAACTGGAGGCTGCTGGGAAGGAGCCCAGGTCCCTTCCATCCCTGGGGATCAGCCCCCCGATCCCCACCTACTGTGGTCTAGAGTCACCAGACCAGTGAAGCCAGCTCAGGTTTGTCGAGCACACTCTGAGTGACCTTGAACATGGCACATGGGCTCAGTGAAGCAAGAGGAGCTTCTGTATCTCCCTCCAGTTGCTGGGAAAGGCCTGGTAACCGTGCACGTGCTTAGGTCGCCAGGCACAGGCCCTGTGGGTTTCACGTTGTTGGTAATCCACCTGCCACGTGAGCAGAGACAGACACTGGGGAGGTGACTGGTGCTGGGGCTCGGCTGGCAGCCCCTTCATCTGGGGTAGTTTCCTCTATGTGAGGGTAGCAGACCTTTGCATGCACTAAATTCAAGACATGGCACTTAGGAGCCCAGTGTTCCCACACTGAGCCTTCCTTGAGATGCCAACTAGCTTTGGAGACAAAAATAGTCTGGAGCGTCACTCCCGGGCTACCTGTTTCCACCCCCAGGCATTGTGTGTTTCCTGCAGTCCACCTCTGTGGAGGGGGGCAGGGGGTGGCAGGAACTGAGCGCGTTGTGGGCAGTATTCATGCTTCATGCAGGAGGTGGAGTTAGCTTTGGCATCACTTTAATTTTTGCTCACCCAAAATGAGGACAGTGTTTTCAGCTCAGTCTGCCAGAGCTTGTCCCCCCAGGGGAAGCATATCTGGTTTTATAATTGAGGTCAGTGGGGAAATGGGCTTCACTTGGCAACAGCTGGGTGGCAGGGGGGAGGTGAAGGAGCTATTTCAACAATCAAGGGACATCAGGGCAACTCAGCCTTGAGCCTTTTGGTACTCAGGGGAGGTCCAGGCTGCCCCTGAGGGGCTGAGAGATCACATGAAGGTTGGGTTGGGACTTCCACTCTGGCCCTATTGCAGGAGAAAGACCGACATGGGGGAGTCACATCACAGGTTGCCAGCTCAGGCCTACTGGGTCCGTCCCCAAAGGCTGTCAGCTTCCAGAAACTCTCGGAGGCCCGGGCTCAGCCACTGGGAGCTAGTTAGATTGAGGGGTGGGAGGTGGTGGGGCCTTCTCTAGGTGCCAGTGAGAAGGGCCTTCCTGCTCATTGGCCCGAGCCCGTTTAGCCCTCCCTTCCATCTGTGTATCCCCCCCATGCATCTGTCCACAGAACAACTCCTGGGGAAAGCAGTACTCCTACGCCCTCTTCAAGGCCATGAGCCACATGCTGTGCATCGGATACGGGCGGCAGGCGCCCGTGGGCATGTCGGACGTCTGGCTCACCATGCTTAGCATGATTGTGGGTGCCACCTGCTACGCCATGTTCATCGGCCATGCCACCGCCCTCATACAGTCCCTGGACTCCTCCCGGCGCCAGTACCAGGAAAAGGTAGGGTGGAGAGCCACGGTCTACCCAGGGCTCACAGGAGAACCTGCCATTAGTCCTTCTCAAAAAGGAGCACTGACTGCCAGCCAGTGGGAGTCCCAAAGGGTCCAGCCCTGTGCTCAGGACTCTCAGTGGGGGGAATGGAGAAGGAGGGGGGACACCCCATAGATAAGAGCCACTTCAGCTCCCTGGCCTTAGACCTAGCAATGTCTTTTTATCTGCACCCACCTTTCCTCCCTCCTGATGTAACTAAGGGCCCATCTCTCCCGACTGAGGATTCCCTACCTCCCATCCCCACTGTGTCCTGGATCTGATGTCTCCCCACTTTTTCAGGGACCCTGCCTTATCCATGAATCTCTCAGCCTGCAGCTTCTCCCTCTCCTCTGGCCCTTCCCACCAGCATTTACACTTGCTCAGTCTCTCCTTTCCTGAAAACACCTGTCTTGGCCATCATCCCGCTTCAGCTTCTGTCTTTTCTGTTGTCTGCCTCCTTTTCATGGACAAATTCCTAAAAAGAAAAAAAAAGTTGTTAATGCTTGCTAAATCCACTTCCTTATGTTAGCTTATTAAATCTAAGCTCACCGATGCCCTCTGTTTCTAAATCCAGTAGATCCTTTTCAGTCCTCGTCTTGCTCAACGTCTAAGCAGAATTTGACAGCTACCATGCCCTTCTTGACTCCTTATTTGGTGTCTGTGACCACATGCTCCCTGGTTTACCTCCTACCTGTCTGGCCAGTCCTTCTGAATCTCCTTTGAAGTCCATGTTATCTTAGGCCTAATCGCGCTGATCCTCTCTCTATACTGTCTTCCTTGGTGTTATTGTCTTGTGTTCAGCCCCCCACCCCCCCACTGAATGCACCCTTTATGTTAATCTATATGGAGTGGGGCCCAAATTTATATAATCAGCCCCTTCTTCTTTTCTCAGCTCCAGACTGCCTATTTGATGCCCACTGGACACCTCAACCTCACTGTGTCCAAAATTAGAGCAATCTCCCTTCCCACCTCCATTCCAAACTTCCATTCTTCCCTATCTTAAAGGGCACTAGTGACATAGTTGCCCAAGCCAGAAATTTGGAGCCAGCCCAATGCCTCTCCACTGCACTGTCCTTAATAATCACCAAGCTCCGTCATGAGTGCTTACTCTCCTCTCTATCCCATCTGCTCTAGTCACCAACCTCTCTCTCACCTGAGTCACTACAACAGCTTCCTGGCCCTTGTGTACCACAGTGACAGAGAGCTGTTACCTGGAGCAAATCAGCTTGGGTTCTAATCCCAACTTCTCTGTGGACGAATACTTTGTACTTGGGCATGTAAACTTCCTGTCTCTGGGCCCCATTTCCTCATCTTTTAGCTGGGCATCATAATCATAGTTAGGTCAACAGGTTTAGTGAGGGCTGAATATATACATGTCAACCCATAGGACCGCGTAAACATATAGTAAACCATTCATAATAGATTAGCTAGACAGCCTTCACTCTGCCACCTTCTGCTCCAGTCTTCACATTAGTAGATAGAGTGGCATTTAAAAAATAGAAATTTGATCATATTACCCCATTGCTTAAAACTCTTCCTAGCCTTCACATGCTCTTAATGTGTAGATTAACTCCTAAGCATGTTTTCTTACCCCGGCATTTAGGAAACATAATCCAGCCCCTGCCCTTTTCCATCCTCAGGTAGCTCTAGGGGCCCCAGTGCTCTCTGTTTCAGCCTCAGTAGGCTTCTCCCTGATTGCACACGCCATGCTCTCTCCTGCCTTGGGGCTGTGACTAAACTGGAGCTAAACCTGGAGCTTTCCTCTTCTTGTCATCTGATTCCTTCTTCATGCTCAGCCTGGATATTACCTCCTCGGTGAAGCACCCCCTAACCCAGTCAGCCCTCCATCCCATTATGCAACCATGGCACACCCCTTAATTCTCCTTCACCACACTTTCCATGCAGTAATTATTCAGTTAATCATATGTAGCTGTTTGTTTAACCGTCTGTCTTCCCTGTCGTGACTGTGGCTCCATGAGGGAAGATCCAGGTCTGTCGAGTTTGCCATCGTATTCCCAGTGTCTGGCATATAGTAGGGCTCGGTGCTGATTTGTTGAATGACTCTGCCTGCCTCAGGTGCTTCCCAGGAGCGCCCTGGCTGGGGCAGCTGGCAGCTGGCAGCATTCAGGCATGGAGGCGCAGACCCCATGAAGCCAAGAGGATGACCTGGGGAGAGCCTATTGAGTACAGGGTCGATGGAAGGGCTCAGTTTGAGGTGGCAGTGGAAGAGGAGATGGAAGAGCCTTCTAGTCCTGTCATCAGGATGAACATGAGCAAAGTGTGTGGAAAGGTAGTGAAAAAAATAGACATGGTTAGAACAAAGGGTTCTGGGTCAGGAGTAAGGGGGCAGGAAGAGAGGGTCAGGGCTTAATTTAGGGTCAGGGCTTAATTTAGGGTCAGGGCAAGTATCATTCTGGAGCCTGGATCAGGGAGCAGTACGTTACCAGGGTCAGGACTCTGTCTATGACCAGAGTCAGGGGTCAATGGGTAACCAGGGTCAAGCCTCAGCCTGTGACCAACCTCAGAGCCTAGTTTATGATTAGGGTCAAGACTCAGTGTGTGACCAGGATTGGGGCTGATCTGGGACTAGGATCAGGGATTAGTTTATACAAAGGACAGGATTTATTCTAGGACCACAGTCAAGCCTACACATGACTTCCCATCCTTGTTTTATCCTTTGCTTAATAGCTCTCCAAGTTTTACTGATTCACCCAGAAATCTCTCTTAAATGTATTTCCTCCTCTCTATTCCTACTACCCTTTCACCTGGACCACTACAACAACCTTCTGATACCTTCCCTGCTTCCACGCTCTCCCTTCTCAACTCTGTCAGTCATCCATGAGCGGTGGAGGAAATTCTCTATGCCCTGTTTCCACAGCTACCAAGGAAGTCACTGCCCACATGGCTTGACATAATTTAGAGCAGACAGGGACCAGGTTGGCTGGAAGAACCTCAGGAACCTTCATCCCCCTCAATTGCCCATTAGCATCTCTAAGCAACAGTGCTGGATCCCCATGTCTTTGGAACATTAAGATGGGAGAATAGGCTCCCCTGTGTCTGATTCTTGCTAAGATTACAGGGACTTCCCTTACTTCCCAGTGTGAAAAAAACAGTTATTACCTAATCAATGCCTTCTGTCCCAAAGCTCTTACCCACATTCCAGGGATGGTTGGAGTAACTCCTAGGTGGGTAGGGTCATTTCTTATTTCAGCTGGATTTGAGCCCTAAGGACTTAGGTTCACAAATCTCTTGTGCCCAAACCTCTTTGAAGGTCCTTGCTCTACTTGCCCTCCCCATACTTACCCACCCCTGCCCCCAGCCTGGAGTTGCTCTTCAACAAACTGACACAGGGGCTCATCTGAGGCCATGTTGGGACACATCTTGTGGAATGGGTCAGACATTCCTGGTTCAACCTCCTATTCTTCTAACTCATTGCAGCCCAATCCTGTTGATTATGTCAGTCTGTTACCATTAGTAGGAAACATCTCTTTTCAGAGTCATTGAGGCCTCTCTGGTCCACATAAAAAAGAAGTTACAGAGGAAACTTGGTCAACCTCCTGGGTCTGTTGGCATCCTATAGCCAAGCTTTGGACAGTCTTTGTTGTCCGTGCCCATCTCCATAATATTGCATCCAGAGAGGATGGACACTGGTGGAGCTCCCCCTCCTGCACCCAAACAATTGGGTACTCGTTATGGGCTCAGTGTGACCACACCACACCAAAGACCTTCAGTCTCAGGGAGGCAAGGTCTGCCCAGCTGGTCACCAGCAATGCCAAGGCTGGGGGTGCACAGGCTGGGACCATGACTGGCTTGGAGGTGACACCCCTCTCCCTCTCTCCCGGGACTCAGTACAAGCAGGTGGAGCAGTACATGTCCTTCCACAAGCTCCCACCGGACACTCGGCAGCGCATCCACGATTACTATGAGCACCGCTACCAGGGCAAAATGTTTGATGAAGAAAGCATCCTGGGCGAGCTGAGCGAGCCGCTGAGGGAGGTGAGCTTTGTAGGCTGTCCGAGCCAGGGAAGGGGAGCCTGGTCTTCCTGCCAGACAGCTCCCTTCACCTCCTTCGTCTATTTCCCAATTCATCCCATCTGGTGAGCAGGAGATCATCAACTTTAACTGCCGGAAACTGGTGGCCTCCATGCCGCTGTTCGCCAATGCAGACCCCAACTTTGTGACCTCCATGCTGACCAAGCTGCGCTTCGAGGTCTTCCAGCCTGGGGACTACATCATCCGCGAAGGCACCATCGGTAAGAAGATGTACTTCATCCAGCACGGCGTGGTCAGCGTGCTCACCAAGGGCAACAAGGAGACCAAGTTGGCGGATGGCTCCTATTTTGGAGGTGAGGTGGCTTGGGGATTATGGTGGAAGGACCAGGGAGTGGGCTGGAGAGACACCGAGGATGACAGAGGTGTTGAGTGGAACTGGAATGGGTGTCTGCAAACACAATATGGGGTGGGGGGGTGTAGGCCTAGAGATGGGAAAGAGCCTGGCACACAAGTTTAGGGTGGGGTAGGGTGGGCATCCAGTGTAGCCACAGCCTCAGCATGGAGACTTGTAGACCTGTCAAGGCTTCTGTACCAATCAGTGGGGACCCAGGGCATAGTGGGACAGGAGACCCTCAGGAGTCTACTGGGTGGCTCCCCGGCTGTCCATGTGCCTTCCTGATTCCCGACATCCTGGCAGAAATCTGCCTGCTGACCCGGGGCCGGCGCACGGCCAGCGTGAGGGCCGACACCTACTGCCGCCTCTACTCGCTGAGCGTGGACAACTTCAACGAGGTGCTGGAGGAGTACCCCATGATGCGGCGGGCCTTTGAGACCGTGGCGCTGGACCGCCTGGATCGCATCGGTGAGGGGGACGGGCGGGAGGCCGGGAGGGCAGGGCTCCCCGCCACGTGGGGTGGGGTGGCCGCCCCGTCTCCTCCCCTGATCCAGCTTGAGCCCACCTGCTCTTGTTCTGTGGCCCAGGCAAGAAGAACTCCATCCTCCTCCACAAAGTCCAGCACGACCTCAACTCAGGTGTCTTCAACTACCAGGAGAATGAGATCATCCAGCAGATCGTGCAGCATGACCGCGAGATGGCCCACTGTGCACACCGCGTCCAGGCCGCTGCCTCGGCCACCCCGACCCCCACGCCTGTCATCTGGACCCCGCTGATCCAGGCCCCGCTGCAGGCCGCTGCAGCCACCACCTCTGTGGCCATAGCCCTCACCCACCACCCACGCCTACCTGCTGCCATCTTCCGCCCACCCCCGGGACCGGGGCTGGGCAGCCTCGGGGCTGGGCAGACACCCAGGCACCTGAAGCGACTGCAGTCTCTGATCCCTTCTGCAATGGGCTCCACGTCACCCGCCAGCAGCCCTTCCCAGGTGGACACACCGTCTTCATCCTCTTTCCACATCCAACAGCTGGCTGGATTCTCTGCCCCCGCCGGACTGAGCCCTCTCCTGCCCTCGTCCAGCTCTTCCCCGCCGCCAGGGGCCTGCGGCTCCCCCCAGGCTCCCACACCATCCGCCACCACTGCTGCTGCCACCACCACGGCTGGGTTTGGCCACTTCCACAAGGCGCTGGGCGGCTCCCTGTCCTCATCGGACTCTCCGCTGCTCACCCCGCTGCAGCCCGGCGCCCGGTCCCCACAGGCTGCCCAGCTGCCACCTCCGCTGCCAGGTGCCCGGGGAGGCCTGGGACTCCTGGAGCACTTCCTGCCACCCCCACCCTCAGCCAGGTCCCCGTCATCCAGTCCCGGGCAGCTGGGCCAGCCTCCCGGGGAGTTGTCCCCAGGTCTGGCTGCTGGCCCACCAAGTACACCAGAGACACCCCCACGGCAGCCAGAGCGGCCAAGCTTCACTACAGGGGTCTCTGGGGGAGCATCCCCTGTATCCTTTACCCCCCGAGGAGGCCTCAGCCCCACTGGCCATAGCCCAGGTCCCCCAAGAACTTTCCCAAGTGACCCACCCCGGGCCTCTGGCTCCCATGGTTCTTTGCTTCTCCCACCTGCATCCAGCCCACCCCCACCCCAGGTCCCCCAGCGCCGGGGGACACCACCCCTCACTCCAGGCCGCCTCACCCAGGACCTCAAGCTCATCTCAGCCTCCCAGCCAGCTCTACCCCAGGATGGGGCGCAGACTCTACGTAGAGCCTCCCCACACTCTTCTGGGGAGTCCGTGGCTGCCTTCCCACTCCTCCCCAGGGCCGGGGGCGGCAGCGGGGGCAGCGGAGGCCTTGGTCCCCCTGGGAGGCCCTATGGTGCCACCCCTGGCCAGCACGTCACTCTGCCTCGGAAGACATCCTCAGGTTCCTTGCCACCCCCTCTTTCCTTGTTTGGGGCAAGAGCCGCCTCTTCTGGGGGGCCCCCTCTGACTGCTGCACCCCAGAGAGAACCTGGGGCCAGGTCTGAGCCAGTGCGCTCCAAACTGCCATCCAACCTATGAGCCGGGGCCCCTCCCTCCTTCCTCTCTTCTTTTTCAGCCCTTCTTTCTTCCTTCAGGTTTAACTGTGATTAGGAAATATACCAATAACAATAATAATTATCATTATATAAAAAAAGAACCCACACCAGAAAAGCAAAAGACAGCAGAAAATAACCAGGTATTCTTAGAGCTATAGATTTTTGGTCACTTGCTTTTATAGACTATTTTAATACTCAGCACTAGAGGGAGGGAGGGGGGAAGGGAGCAGACAGGGCCCAAATGCAGAAGCCAGAGGGGAGCAGGAAGGGTCTCTGGGGCTGGTCAGGGGTGGGGTGACCCTATTTGGGGTTGCTAGAGCAGACCTGACATTGTATTTGTTTTAGAACAACAGCCACCACCAGCCCTTTAGCTGTGGACTTGGAGCTCCCTCTGCTGGGAGTCAACCCGTGCCCCAGGGAAGGGGCTGCCCTTTGGCATGATCTCATGCCAAACCTGAGTCCTTGGGACAAAATGGGGCCAGGGCCCTGAGGGTTTTGTTTTTTTTCTACTGCAAACTTACTTAGCAAGATATGTATATGAACATGTATATGGATATGTATGCAAGATGTGTATATGTATAGCTATGTAGAGCCCTGTAGATAGATTCACATGTGCACACACGTGTGTGCCATCTAATTAACCCCATGTTGCCAGGACACCCAGGTCACCTTACACCCAGCATCCCGCCTTGGCCCGCAGGCTGGGCACTGCAGGGTCTGGGGGAAGCATCCTCTCCAGGCCTCAGGGGAGAGGACACCCTGGAACTTCTCTGTAGGCCCCCTTCTTCCCCATCACTGGTCTTAAGTCCAGTCCCACCTGACCTCTCACCACATGGAAGCAGAAGACTCCAGGCTGTGCCTCAAGCATGCCTGTCACCTCTGTGGCCCTCAGTTTTCCCATCTGTAGGAGGGGGGGCGGTGAGGGGAACCTGTATTTATTGAGTCTGCTCTGTGCCAAGCACTGGTTTAGCACTTTACACATTAATTCCTTCAATTTCAAAAAGACGCCAAGGTAGGTACTTTCTTCCCATTTCACAGATGAGGAAACCGAGTTTTGGGCTAGTTTTCCAGAGTCACATAACTAGGAGGGTCAGAGCTGGGGCTGGTCTGAGATCCAAAGCCAAGCCTGCCTGAGGCCAAAGCCTGTGTTCCTTCCATCATAAAACTCTGTCTAGAGGGGCTGAGTAAGATGGTCCCCAAGCATGGTACAAAGGGAAGAGCCCACCCAGATTTGAGTGTCTGTTATACCCGAGTTCAAATCCCAGCTCTGTCACTTCTTAGCATCATGACCTTAAGCAAGCTATCTCACCTTTCTGAATCTGTTACCTCATTTATAAGATGGGAACAATAATGTTACTGCCTTCACAAGGATCTTTGAGGACCAGGTGGGAAAACTAGTATGTGGAGCCCCCAGCCCTGTGCCTGGCATGTACTGTAGTAGGTGCTCAATAAATCATGTTTCTTCTGCCCCTCATGTGTCCAGCCCATGGCTCCAGCAAGCTATGGCGACAGCTCCAGGGAGCTTTGGCAGAGAACTCCAGGACCTAAAAATCTCAGGACTCAGGAAGTGGTTGGGCCTTCCTAAGGGCCTGAGGAAGATGTCCATTCAGTGGTGGGCTTGAGCCAGGCCTTAAGAGGTGAGTTAGAGAGAGAGGAAGGAAGGGAAGAAGGGTAGGAGGAGCAGTGGGTGGGATGTAGTGCAGCAGGGAAATGACTGAGCTAGGTGCAGAGTCAGAGGCTTAGGGAGGAGGCCCACAGCATAGACCTTGCATGGCAGGCTAAGAGGGTTGGGCTTGGTTCCAAAAGCAACTAGGAGCCATTCCAGAGTGGAAGCCAATGTGAAAGCAGCTCACACGTCTCTTGAGGGATGATCATCCTCCCCAACCATTTTCTGGAAGTGCAGGATCCTCCCAGAGCCAAGGTCAGTGGTCTGCCCCCTGCCTGTAGGGTGGGAGCAGGTCTGGCTACCAAGACCTGAATAATGAGGAGGGCTGGTCCCGCCGTGCCCATCCGGACCCCTGCTTCATGCTCCAAGCCAGAATATTGTTGGCAAGATCAAATTTTGTCCTGAGCTGTCCTGAAGTGGCCAATTTCTCCAAAGGTGGGCTGTGGGGAATGGGAGGCAATAATCCAGGAGAGAAGGAGGTGAGGATCGTAGAGTCCTATGGACGGAGGCTAGAAGCCAGACTGGCCCTAGTCTTTAAAGGGCTGGAGAACCCCTCTTACCCCCATCCCACTCCCAACCCCCATGGGCCCCAGATGTTCTCAGAGCTGAAAGGACTTAAACAGCAGCCTCAACCTGAGTACTTCCTTTCCCACAACAAGAAGGGTAGTTCAGAGAGGGCAACGAGACTCCATCCAAACCCAATGGCTACCCCTGGAGGCAGTGTGGGTGGGGTGGAGGATTCAGGGGCATGAGTGAGGAGCCCCCTTGTCGTCAGGGCCTGACCTAAGCACCCTTTTCTTTCCATACACACATACACATACACATTTTTAAAAGCTCTGAGCCCATCCACCCACTCCACAGAAACCATCAGTGGGCCTTCCCATCCCCAAAATCCCGCAAGCAATTTTCAAATCTTCCACTTTTAAAACAGAAAACGGTTTACCGCCGTGTTGTATATTTTATTTAAATAAAAAAATTCCAGCAGATTCTGCCTTCTTCTAGGGGTCAGGGCTGGGGGCTGGGGGTGAGGTTGACAGGGAGCGCAGGCTGAGGAGCCAGGCTGGAGGGTGGTGGGCCGCAGGCCCCAGAAGCGTGTGTGTGCTTGTACCTCAGGAGTCCGAAGCACGTTCTCTGTGCAGAGATGCGCACAGGAGTGTGTGAGGCCCGGCTCTGATGTGGTGTGCAGTTCTCTTATGGGCTGGGAAGTCTGAAGACAGGGGCTGTGTGTGTCTGTGGAGCGGGAAAAGGCAAGGATGGGGGAAGCGTGAGACCCCAACTTGGCCCCATCCCACCCCAGCCAGCAGGGCTCCAAGATTCCTGGGGCTCTGTGAAGCTCCCTGAAGGAGCAAGAGGGTAGCGAATGTTTGCATAACTCCAGCTAAATATGGAAGAGGGAAGATGCTATATTAGTCAATTAAGATAGGTCCTCTGAAGCTGGATGGCGGCTGGAGTGGAGGGGGGGCATGTGGGGGCGGTGACTAATGGTGACCAGAATGAATGGAGGGTGCCCGAGCCAGGATGGAGAGGTGGCTTCCTCAGGGTGGTTGAGAAGTGGGGGCAGCTTCTAGGCCTGGCCCCATCAGGGCCTCTGCGAACCCCTCAGATGGCCTCCTTTCCGCACCCCCAACCCCAGCCACGAGGAAGGGAGGAGACAGCCCATGACCCCATGCTGGCAACTGGTGACAGGGAAAACGAAGTCCTCGGGGCTCCGGGCGGCGGCGGCGGCGTGGGGAGCGCCGTCTAGCCTGAGGAAGGGAAAGTCCTTGGAAAGGGCAGGGAATCCGTCCCCGCCGTTCCCCATCACTGATTGCCAAGTGGATGTTTCCATGGTAACCTTCCTGGGAGTCCCGTTGCTAAGGAGGCTGCTCTGCAGGCCCCGACGTCCCCATGACAACTGCCCCCTGCGGCCAAAGCAGTGAAGCTTCCTCGGGGACCCCGCGGGGACTCCAGGGCAGGGGCGCGGGCTCCGACAGGCTTGTCCTTTGGGTAGTGGGGAACCTCTGCAGACAGACAACTGCGATGAGTCTTGGAGGTGGGAGGGTTTAGCAAGGGGGTGGGTTCCGGTCCGCCCTGGCGGGAGGATACTCACTCTTAGGCATCACCCGGGGAGTCCTCCCTGTGTCCAAGCGTAGGACCCGCACTGCCAACCCGGGAAAAGGGGGGGGGGGGAGGGTTGGAGGGTCAGTCACTCTCTTCTGTGTTTCCTGATTCCAAAAGGACACTTAATAAGTACGTTCTATGTGATGGCGCTTGGTGCTTTCATATTTTCTCATTTCATCCTCACAACAACCCTTTAGATAAAAATTAATCTCCTTTACAATGACCAGGCTCATAGAGGGTAAAAGTAAAACAACTTGCCAGTGACCCGTCAGCCGGAATGTAAAAGAGCCCGAATGCACCTCCAAGTCCTTAAGACACAACCCATCCCTTCCCAACACATCCCACCTGTTAGACCAAGGGTGGGTGGTGGGCGCGGTCTGTCTCCCAGGTGCAGACAATAAAAGGGGCGTGGTCTGCAGAGAATTTAAAAACAGCAATAAAAGTGCATAAATGCCATTTTGCGTTCTCTTATCGCCATGTGCCCGGACTTCTGAACAATGGTAGCAGGGTAAATTGAATTATGTACCCCAATCTAGACACGTTCTTAATCCATTGTAAAAAAAAAGACCTCTTGAAATGTTATTTTTAGTTAAGATGTGGCCCAATTAAATGAGGGTGGGTCTTAAGCTCTATTACCAGAGGCTTTATCAAGAGAAGAAACAGGAAGTCAGAAGGTGGAGAAGGCCGATCAGGAAGAAACAGGAAGCCCACGGAAGGAGCGGGGAGGCAGAAATACCAATCAAGGAACCCCAGCTAACACTAGGGTGCTGCAGACTCGGGAATAAAGCAAGACTTCCAGCCTCAAAACCGTGAGCCAGTAAGTTCCTGTTTTTTTAAGCAAATCCATTGTATGGTATTCGTTGTAGCAGCCTGACAAAGGAAGACAATGATAAAATACTCCTTCCCACCCACCCCATAGGGCAAACTGCACCCCCCACCCCCCACCCCTTGAAATGCTGCTCCACACCCTGCTTCACCCTCGAGGGGTGCTTGGTGTGCTTCAGTCTACCTGCATGGTGGGCAGGCCTGAAGGCACCCATCCTGCTTGGGCGTGGCAAAACTGGATTGGGATTTTTGAAAGAAATATTTTAAAAGATTTAATCAGATTCTTCCCTTGACTCCATGTCTCCTTCTGGCTACTGTCAGGTTTTAGACGGTTGCCGACTGAGAGATCAGAGAAACTGAGTCCGAGTTTAAAATTTTATTATCCCGGGGCGAGGTTCCCGGTCCGGGTGCTTAGGATGTGGGCCGGGGAAGTCGCGGCCCCTAGGGGCGGCGGGTCTAGATAATAGGCTAGCTAGTGGGGGTGCTGACGATGCCTACCGGGCCTCCTGCGGTAGGTTAGGAGTTCCGCGTGCTGTGGGGCCGGGGGCATAGCTACTGGCGGTGGCTGGGGTGGGGGGGCATAACTACGGGCCGTGTGCAGTGGGCATAGCTACGGGCCGTGTGCAGTGGCG
>PVIY010028091.1:0-33492 GCA_004026745.1 Myrmecophaga tridactyla
CCTGACCCTCCCCGCGGCCCTGCAGTTCTGGCAGTGGGTGCCGCCGCTAAGGGTGGACGTCCGCGGGCCCCTGAGATGTGGGCGGCCTGGCGCCTGTCCCCTGTGGCCACACAGAGGGCGCCTGTCCCCTGCAGCACATAGAGGGTAGAAGGCTCCGGATACTAAGTGTCTTTTAGACTCACTGCCGAGGTTTATGGACTCATTGATATTTAACGCTGAATGGATCCTTAGAGAGCACCTCCTCCAACCTTTCTCATTTTAATTAGGGTGCCATCAAATCCCACTTCGGCCAAGGGCATGTGATGAGTTCTTATGGCTCTGACACCGAGGGTGATTTTTGATGAGCAAACCGTACCTGAGGATCTTTCGGAGACACAATGTTAGTGTAATGAATGACTCATGCTGCAACGCTAATGGATTTGCCCAAGATGCTGCCAACCAGGCTCAGGATATATTTGGCACTGGTTGCTTTTTTTTTAATCCCGACCAAGGTAAGGAGAAGGAGGTACGGCCTCAGCGCCTGGAAGGGCCTGGAGCTTGGATCTAGAATGGGTTTATGGTGCGGGAAGAGGGAACGTGAATCCAGGAGTGAAGGTGGGTCCATGCTACCCCCTTTTAAAGCTGAGGAAGCTGAGGAGCAGGAGATGAACCGCCCTGCCCCGGACCCCTGATCAAGAGGCGGAGGGAGGCTTCAGCCCCACAGTCTGTCCTTCAGCCCTGCTCAGTCTGTCCTTCAGCCCCGCAGTCTGTCCTTCAGCCCCGCAGTCTGTCCTTCAGCCCCGCAGTCTGTCCTGCTCCCTGCTGCTGCCTCACCTTCCACACGCCCCGATGTGCGGGCCCGGAGTAGAGCCACGCGCATTTAAGACATGGGCAACCCGTGTGCCCAGCTCGGGAGCCCCGGTGAGGGCAAAGGCTTACGTCACCCTCCCCAGGACGGCACACCTGTCACACCTGCTGGCCGGCCCCACGCAGCTGTGACTTCTTACCTGACGTCCCAGGAGCGCCCACCCCTTTCCCACCTCCCCATGCCACCCTGAGTGAGAGTGCACGTCTTCATTTAAGGTGGGAATTGAAAGCCTCACTTTGTTTTTTCTTTCCGGAAAGAATAAACACAGCCTATAAGACCACAGTTGAAATATGTAAACGCTTTTGTTGATTTATTTTCATTTTAGCAATTGTTCCTCTTTTGTAGGTCTTTTCTTGGTACTAAAAGAAAGATGCAGCTTATTTCCCAGACTGGGGGACAACTCCACGTGGCCAGGAGAGGTGCTGTCGGAGCCTTGGGGTGTTCGGGGGTAAATGCACCTCATACTGCAAGGGGGGCTGCCCCACTCTGCCGTGCGCCATGTGCTGTGGACAGCCCTGTCCTACGGGGGGCTGCCCTACTCTGCCACGTGCCGTGTGCCGTGGACAGCCCTGTCCTACAGGGGGCTGCCCCACTCTGCCGTGTGCCGTGTGCCATGGACAGCCCTGTCCTACAGGGGGCTGCCCCACTCTGCCGTGTGCCGTGTGCCGTGGACAGTCCTGTCCTACAGGGGGCTGCCCTACTCTGCCGTGCGCCATGTGCCGTGGACAGCCCTGTCCTACAGGGGGCTGCCCCACTCTGCCGTGCGCCATGGACAGTCACGTCCTACAGGGGGGCTGCCCTACTCTGCTGTGCGCCATGTGCTGTGGACAGCCACGTCCTGCCATGCACTGACAGCTCAGTTACATTTGTCATGCTGTCCAAGTATAAAAACATTTGTACTTGTAGTTCGTTATTCTGAAAAGAAACATTACAATTTGATGGAAACAACAGACACTCTCAAGTTCCTCCAAAGAATCTGAAGATGATTCCACTTTGTCCCGAGAGAGACTAAGAAGCATGTTATAAGGCTTTTCAATTTAATATCATTGCTAATAAAGGTACTGATTTTTATGGGTTTGACCAACAATTATCTCTATGTTCACTGGATTTCCTTCATGAGAAGTGCTCACCAAACATGTGCCACAATGAAATGCAGTGCAACGTGCTCTAGCTCACAAGATCACAGAAGCATCAGATTCCAACAATTTCATTTTGGATAAAAACGTTAGTAAGAAAATAGGCTGCTTGAGCCTGTAAGATAGTTTGACACAGCAGATTTGCAAATACAATGCTGTGTAGTTGCGGCACATTCCATACTGTCCTTTTGCAATTTCTGGGAGCTCTACTTCTGGTCAAATAGAGACTTAAGTGATTTGAGCAGCATAACAAAATGTTAGTGCTTTGCCAGACACAGCCAGAGCAGTGACTTAATATCTTGCATTATAGTCCCAACATGCTTTGAGAAGGATGCTGTTTCATGGCTCAATAAATACTTGTTGACTAGCTACAAAGATGACAAAAATGTTTGTCCTTTATTAGAATGTCTGGGGACTAAACATTCAAGGACGCCGAAGAAAACCTAGACTGTCGCCATGCTTTCCAAACTCCTTCTATTTTCATTCTGCAATAATTGCAACACAGCAAAACAGGAATATACTACTGGGTAAACCCCCAGAAAACAAGTTCTTGAAGTAATTTTTTCTTTCTGAATTGTTTTGTTCAGTATAAGATTTTTTAAAATACAAAGGAGAAATAAATACTAATTTCATTAGACATGTGCTCCGTGTTTACACGATCAAGTTGGTGACTCCTAAAAAGTGTATCGACTGGTCTTCTCAAGGAATTCCAGCCAACTAGCTGGGCCTGACCTGTCACTCAGAGTAGCCACTAGGAATTAATGAACGGGGTCCTTTCTTTGCAGCATTTCCAGGAGTAGCTCTGCTGCCTACAGGGTTAGCTAGCACACTGCAGTGGGCTAGGCGCAGTCACTCTCCTTACAAATGCAAATGGTTAAGGCTCTGGTTATCTCTCTCTGAGAAACTTCACCTCCGTCAACCTTATTGACAATGGTCACCAAGTATATGTAATGCTGGAAAAATCTATATCCAGAACCTTTCTCACAAGCTAAGTTTTGCTTGAGTCGCCTATTCCTGGGTATCATGATACTAGAGAAGTCACCTTTCCAATAAAAAGCTCTTACCCAATTACTATGGGCCCATAGAAATATACATGCTAAGATCAGTTATTTAATTTTTTTCTCTCTCTTTTTGAATTTTATTTATTTATTTATTTAATTTTTTACGTGTGTGGGGGGCAAACTTTAGAAGTCTTTCCTTCAAACACTTAAAAAATTTTAGTTTTACTTTGCAATATAATTTTTAAATGAAAAAGTTATTTTTTGTATTAGGCATATATTTTTGATGATCATTTAAACTTCATCAACAGTTCTGGGACCGAATGAGTAAATCTATTAGAAAAGATTACTCGATAGAATACTGCTATTGCTGTATTTAGGAACCGCGTTGCTATTTTTCTAATTGCCCAATAGTTTAGCACATACATATATATGTATAGCTTCTGTCCAAACAGCAGACACCCTGAGGCTAGTCCCTGGCCCCTTTCTCCTCTCTCTGCTCTCTTCCTAAGTGACCGTGCTCAGTGCCAAGGCCTCACAGAGAGTCACACGCCGCTAGCCCCCGTTTATACCTCTTGCTCTGACTTGCCTCCCCAACCTATAATGCTGCATCTCATTCTTCACTCGACTTCTGCTTTGGGCGATTAGGCATCTCACACTTAATATGGCCCAGTGCCAGCACCCCACTCATCTCTCGCATGCAAATCTGCTCCTCCCCTGTCCCCTCCCAGCAGGCGATGCTGCCCCCCACTTGGCCACCCTCCCCCAAGCCCTCTCCCTCCCCTCCTGCAGCCCATCTGTCAGCTCTGTGGTCTCTGCTCACAGAACACACTCCGAACGCGTCCCTCTCTCTCCACTTCCACCACCACGGGCTGGGTCCACGCCACTGCTGAGCCTTCACCTGCACCGCTGCAGGGAGTCGTTTATTCAGATCTTGTCACTGTCCTGCTTAAAACCCTTCACTTCTTACCACCTGAGGACGAGGCCCAAACTCCCTGTCCTGGCAGCACGGCCTGGCCCGATCCTGGAAACTGACCCCTGCCAGTGCCAGGGACGGCACCGCCTACGGCTCCCTCTGACCACCCGCTTCCATCAGGCTCCATCCACGAGGCTCGTTCTGACCTCACTAAAGCAAAACTTCTCGGGGGCTTAGAACAGGGCCTTGGACTAGACACAGACAAGGGCGAGTTAACAGAGGGTTCATGTCAGTGACCAGTTCTCGGCCCTCGGCACACTGAGGTCATCGGGGCAAGGTCAGAACTGCAGATGCCTGGGCCAACTGAACAGGAGCAGGCTCTCTGGGAGCGGCTAGCGCTGGCATCTCTGAAAGGCTCCAGATGGTTCATGTGTAGCTAAGGTCAGAACCTTGATGTGATGATATTCCAATTTCAATTGCACAATCACCTGGCTTAGATTTTGTTGTTGTTGTCACTGTTAACATAAGTTACACCCAAACATACTCCCCTTTTTCAGAAATGTTTGAAAAACAAAACAGAACTGGCCTGTTCTTAATTATAAAGTAATTAAAAGAAAGGACACTGATTAAAAAATACATGAAAAGAATCATCTAGAATCATCCTCTCCTTTTTGATATCATGGAACACATTTAGATTTTAATAAGGAAGGTTTTTTTATGGCTTGGATTTTATTTTTGATCCTGCTTTGCACGAAAGTCCCAATCTCAGGCTTACATCACATCACAGGATACTTCTGTTGACTTTGAGAATAAATGAACCTGTTTTAACATGACAAAAACTCCCTGAAATTTGGTGGAATTAGTGTTTCTAATGAAACTCAAACTTTTCAGTGTCTAAGGGTAGTTTATTGGCAGAAACAGAACTTCCTGTGTCTAAGAGAAATGAATTAAAATGAGACAAAAAAGAGATCAAAAGACTTGGGCATCAATTAGTTCACAAACCACCTAAATATTGTTTTGTAAGTATAAAGGCATCAAACGCAGGGATTACATTTCCATTAAAATAGAGTGGGGTTTAAAAATAAAGGTGTAAAATGCTTCAGAAAACTCATCTGGATTTTCTGAGCTCTCCACACTTGAAAAGTTGGTCAAGCTGCTACAAACCCCCAAAATGAAAGGGTATGCCCAGAGAATCCCTAGAGAAGTTAATGATGCTATAAAAAGTATAGAATTGTCACCAGCAGTGGCTGACTAGGGAACTGTGGAAGCGGAAGAACCTGTCACTTACCCACAGCAGGTTGGAGAAACCTGCTGTGCATTTAGGCTTCAGGGCGCGTCTTCTGTAGTGACTGCAGTGGGAGGGGCAGCAGGCAGGGTCACAGGCGCCACCCGGGGCTGATTGCTTCAAATATCTACCAGTCCCTACCCAGAGCAGAGTCATGGGATCACTAGACGACATCCTTATCCCTCCAGGAGGGAAGAGTCATTTCACCAGTTCTTTTGCTGTTCTTTTTCAACCTAATCACAAGCGAGGGAGGGCTTTAGGGACGGAGCGTGAGGCCCCACGCGTTTCCCTGAAACTTAGGGACGGAGCGTGAGGCCCCACGCGTTTCCCTGAAACTTAGGGAAGAGCATGAGGCCCCACGCGTTTCCCTGAAACTTAGGGAAGAGCGTGAGGCCCCACGCGTTTCCCTGAAACTTAGGGAAGAGCGTGAGGCCCCACGCGTTTCATGTACAACAGAAAGCGCGCACAGGTGGCCTCCGATTTCTGAGCATCTGAACATGGATCCTGTTCTGGCTTTATCATTTTGGGAATAAAAGAACAGTTTCGACGACTGCTGGAAGTCTGCCTCTGCAATAACGAATACTGACAGGACAGGTAAGAAGAACCTTTGCTGACCGCAGTGAGGATCTGAATCTTGGGAAATTAAGAAGTGTGCACTGAATCGAATGCCACGCTGTGGTGACAATTCAGCAGCTACCACAAGCCCAGAAAGTACTCCAAATCTCAGCTCCTCTTTCACTGTGTTCTACAATTCTTCAATGGAATGAACACACTGCACCTTCAGTCACATTGTATCCTCGCATCAGTTTCATTATTTGTGCCATTAAGAAATACCTTTTCCCATATGTATGAGAGCCTCCTTTCCGAATATGGTCCCAAAGCACAGAAATCTACTAGATTCTATATGTCGGAAACAATTCGACTTTTTCTTGTCTTTTTATTTCGGTGACAAGAGAGCCTTCCATGAAGAGACGTGAGAGTGAGTTAAAATAAAGATTTCCTTGCATGGGACATAAAAAAGCAAAAGAAAGGGGAATCTCAAATACTTTTGGAATGTTCTAGACAACAAATACATGCCTGTCATAAAGCACATGGAACACTGTTCTATTTACCAAGTATAATAAGAAAAGTGTAGGGAGGTTCAAGGTGTCCCAGCACAAACTTCTATCTGATTAAAAAAACCCCACAAAGATTTGATAAAGAAAACGGCCATCACCTCACTTCATCTCTTGGCAGAGCAAATGCTCTCTGGGAACACAGTCATAGTGCTGGCTGTACTGATAGCATAAGCCGAACCATATAAAGAACACTTTACAAATGAAGAATACTTTTGCCTAGAACCAATGCCAACATTAATAACCTAAGTATTTCAGTGTCTCCTGGCCAAAGTTCCATATTTTAGCTACCTTCGCAAGAAAACCCAAGAAAATCAATTTGCATCTAAAAGCTCCTTCATGAAATTGGCTCAACTTTGTGGCAAGCATCCCAGTTGATCAGAGAAGCAGAAGTTGAGGACTGTTCCACAGAGGATGGCTTGGTCCCAGTTGAATAACCTGCTGGCATTCACCGTTAGCAGAGCGGTAAGTAGATTGGGGGCAAGCAGATATTAATATTCTTAGTAGACATTTTAAAATCTCATACTGCTATTTTAAAAAATAATTGCACTGCTGCAAGAGAAGTCTCATACTTGGCATTCTGCTGCCACTTTTAGCTGCAATTCCTATATTTTCATGTCTTTAAACACTCTACCTATGGTTTATTTACCAGAAAACTTCCCCCTCTGCCAGCTTAACTGAACTACGATGTCTGAAATTCAAGTGAACAAATGACTTTCCCGGACACTCTTCACGGTTTTAAATCTTTACCTTACGCTCTCGTCCTTCCCTCACCTCCTTTTAAAAAGACAGGCCTGCAGTCACCTTTTGTCTCAGCATCTAGAAAACCCCAGCCACGCCTTGGCTGGCCTGCTGGAAAGGGTCCTCTCCTGAGGATCCCCTGACTTCACAAACCTAAATAACAGAAGCCACGAAAGAGACACTTACAGAAAGCATCCTGAAGATAGGAGCACAGGGTTTCCCTGAGTGCGGGACTTTCTCTAGCTCTGCCCATGGCGCAGATGGTCCCGAGAAAGTTAGCTCCCCTGTGAACTGAGGTCCGCCGCGCACACGCAGGCCTCTAAAAATCAACCCTCGGGACCACCAGCCACCCCGACGCATGTCTGGGTCCAGTCGGAGAAGTCTGTTTATTTCCTGGGTGCTCACTAAATGGGGCCACCTCGTGTGAAAGCGTGTGGGGGTGGGCACTTCACCCTGATTCTGAGGGTCGGAACCACCCGTCACCCACTCCTCAGCTAAACCCGGATGGCTGGGGCGACCCGTGGGCCCCGAGGTGGGCTCAGCCAGTGCTTCAAAGAGCTGTGGGGCCAGTGGGAGGTGAGGGGCCACGAGGAAAGCCCTCCAGGAAAGGCCGACTGGACCGCCAAGGGGACAGCCTCGGGTCTCCTCCACTCCCTTCTCCTGACCTGCACTGGTATGGCCACCCCTCAAAAGGCACAGCTGAAGAGACCCTGCCACAGGGGCAGAGACTCCCTTCAGGGCCAGTTCCAGAAGCATCTTCCCGCAGCTGACACCTGAGCAGAGGGGCCCCAAACCCTGAACTCCTCAGGGGCTGTGCTCGGGCAGCTGGGGTAGGGCGGGGGTTGGGCTTGAGGACCCGCAGCTGGGAAGGAGGACATCCCTCTGCCGCGGGGCGCCTTGCAGGGGGCGTCGGGAAGATCGCCTCCCACTCGGCGGGGAGTCCAAAGGGAGGCCCCTCCTCTGCGCCCGGCGCGCGGGGGGCTGTGGGCAGCTCCCTCGGACCCCCCAGCCGCGCTCCCCCCCCACGCCCAGTGTCCCCGGGGCTGGCCGTCCTCCCTCGGCCTGGGGGCCTGCCTCCCGCGCGCGCGGTAGGACCCGCCCCACGTGGGAAGGACGTGACAGCGTGGGCACAGGCGAGGCGGGCGGCGGGCCACGTGGGCAGAGCCAGCCCCGCGCGGCGACCCCCGCGCCTCCCCAGGCGCCCGCCCGCACCGCTGCCCACCCCGCCGGGGTGCCGAGCCAGCACCCCGGGGACGCGGGGAACCGGGAGTGGGGAGCGCGCGCCCCTGGGCTCCGCGTGGCGCCCGCACGCGCGGCGGCCGTGGGCACTGACCTGCCAGGCGCCTCTCGCGGACGCTCGCCCACCACCGTCCCAGGCGCGCGCCGGGGGTCGCGGAGCTGCCCGTTGATGGCCCGCCGGGGCCGCGTCCTCCCGCGTCTCCGCCCGCCGCTCCCCGCGCGGCCGCTCCCAGTCCCGGCCACCGCAGCCGCGCCACGCGGGTCTCCCGCCCGGCTCCCGGGACGCGCCGGGCCGGCCCCTGAGCCCCGCCGACACCACCCCTCGGTTCCCCGCCTCGGCCGCGCCGCGCCCCTCCCCGCCTCGGCGCCCGCCCTCCCCCGGGCCGGCCAGCGCCCCGGCCCCCGGCCCCCGGCCCCCGGGCCCTCCCCTGGCGGCCCCGCTTTCGGAGCGCACAGCCCCCTTTCCACCGCCCCCTGCGCCTCGCGTCTCTTCAGCTCCTCGGAGCACCGCTCTCGGGAACAGCCCACCGAGAACCTACGCGCAGGCCACGGGTAGTGCCGGCGAACTGGGCTCCCCTGCGGCCAGGGCACTGGAAATCAAGCCACTCAAGCTTGACACCAGAGTTTTCATGGGTTCTTCATCATATGCTAATTCTTCCCGGTTTCATCAATTAAATTATGATTTGGCTGTAAGCTACAATCCAATTAAAATAGGTCCAGTAGCCAAAATAGTAGCACCACTGCACATCCACTGCGTAGGAGGAGAGCAACGTCTAAGTATTAAGTCAAAACGTGAGCAACTTACATAAATTTACATACACTTAAGCATTAAAATCTGCGTGCTCTTAAAGGAGGTGGTATTATGAGGAAGTGAAATAAGACAAGAGAAGAATTTTTAGTATATATTAGCCAATAACAGTCTTGTAATTGGACATTAACTGATTACTGCAGGGAAAGTGAGCTACACCAGGAACTTATGTCGCAGGCGTATTCTCTCATCTGTCCTGCCACCGGCCAGGTTTTGTTTCTAAAGTGCTCTGAGGAGCTTAGGGAAATTAGTTCCGATCACATTTGATGCAATCAAACGATGTGATTGAGGCTACACCCCTCAAGGTTGGTGAGGGTAACTGAAATATTGCACCAAAATTTATGAATTATGCAAACAGCAAAACTGGTTGAGTTTCATTTTGTTTTTAATGCCTTTTTGCCAAATAAGAACCAAAGTTTAGGCAGCTATTTGTTTATATTAATTCCAGGCACTCCACATGGAGTTTGAAAATTAAAGAAAATTAGTCAGTCTTTCCTCTTTATTTAAATTGCTGCTGACTTAGGAGTGGAAACTAACAGCTCCCTGAAGTATTCCCGCTATAAGGCTATACTTTTAGTGATTATTTTCTCCACCAATTTATATTGTTGGGAGAGGAGCAATGGGAGAAAGTCTTATTTCGTTATTTTATTTTGTTATTTTAAATATTCAAAAATTCTCACTCAGTGCAACACTGTGAAGAATGAGCTAAGCATTAATGATGGGTTTTTGCACCATCCTAGTCAGTCCTGAAACTGTGAGTTATGACAAGTCATGGGTCAGAAATGGACCTGAAATATGGAAGCCAGCCGTAGACTAATCCTGCTGCCTTCTGGAGGCGAGCCAGCACCCTTTTGATTGCCTGCTCCGTATGCATGTGGTGCTAATGACGTGCAATGCTGTCCAGGGGCATGGAGCCATCACGGTCCCCGGGAGGTGTGTGTTTTACTTTAAGAAGGGCCTTCCAGTTGATTAAAGAGGCAGCAGCTGTGGCCTTACCTGGATGAGCAGGAGAGCAAAGGTGAAGGTGCCCTCCAGCTCCTTCCAGCTCCTGCCGGGACCCTGCTCCTTCCTGGTCTACTACATTTTCTGTATTTAGCTGCCACGGAACAGCGGTTTTCCTCAAGTGACCAAGTTGGAGATAAATTCTGCATTGCTAATTTGTTTAGGTCTGGCTGTTGGTGGGTCCATGAGTTCCAGGCTGTGCGCGAGAAGCCAAACGACAAACAGACACCCGTGTCCCAGGCCAGCAGGTGCGTTGGGTGCCCGGTGCTGTCAGGCCAGGCCCGGCCCACTGCTCCAGAATGCGGCCTCATGGAGTCTTTCGGTGGGCGGCGTCACAGCCCACCCACTCCTGAGCTCGGAAAGACCTGTGTCCAGCCAGCTGCCGCGAGATGCAGCCCTTGAGGAATAGGAGGGGGCTCTGCTCACCACCCCACCTTGTCCCTGCAGGCCCTGCTGTCCCTGTGGTGTCCTAATCTCCCACACCCTCTCCCGCCCTCTCCATGGGCTCTGCCTTCAAGTCTCACTCTTCTGCAAACCCAGACCCAGACCCGGCCACCCCAGCCTGGCCCCCCGCCCGCCCCCTGGCTCTGACACTGCCCTGCCGAGGCCCCCGTGGATGGACAGGCCCCAGGGGCATTTCCCAGCACCGTGGGCCTCTCTGGGGGTCTGGAGGACACCTCTACCCACCGCTCCTCTGCCATTGTCCCCTCCCTCCCTGGCTGTCAGGCTCGGCTGTCCCCTGTCCCCTCCTCCTCACCCCTCGCCCATACGCAGGGGCTGTGTCTGCGGGGCTCCCTGAGGTCCCTCTGAACTCACGCTGTGACCTTCAGGGGGGGAATTCTGGGATTCTGCCCCCCACCCCGGCTTCACTTTCCCTCTCAATGCCCGACTTGCACAGCAGGAAGTCTGGGTGTCCAAGAGCAGCTCTGAGCCCAGCAAGGCCACTGTGCCCACGCGTGGGCCGCGCCGTAGACGAAATGACGCATTTCTGGCGGGGGTGGGGGCACTCTGCCGGGGGTCGGGGTGGGGGACATGGCCCTGCAGCACCCACCCACCTGCCTCTGCCCTGGGCCTCCGAGGGGCGCCTCGACCCCCCACCCAACCAGCAGCATGGCTCTCCAATCCCATTCATTCCTTTCCCTGATTCTCTCTGTAGCACCTCCCAACTCTGACCCAGGTGTGCCCTGGGCACAGGCCTGTGTGCCTGGTGAGGTCCCCAAAGCATTCTGTCCTGTCCCGTGAGCAAGGGCCGCCCTGCCCACCTGGCACCCGGCAGAGTGCCCTGGAGGCTCCCAGCTGTCGCCAGGTCGCCGTTTGCCTGGGTCTTTCTCCCCCTTTCTGTCCGTCCAGGAGCAGCTCCGTTCAGGTTTCTTCTCTTGTCCCCCCGAATTCCAGCACAAGATTCACACTAGATAGTAACCACTCTCACCGACTCTGGGTGGCTCCACACTCTCTCCACTTGGATTCCCTTCCCTAACTTTTTGTCCTCACTCATCCTACAGGTCCACTCAGGCATCACCTCCTCCTGGCAGCCCTCTAGGAATCCCAGAGGCTGCCTGTGCATGCTGCGGGGAACCACATGCTTGCTTCCACCACCCCCCAGCCCCAGGATCCTCATCCTCAAGGATGGATGAGCGCTTTTATTTCTGAATCCCTTGAGCTGTTTTCAGGGAACAGCATATAGTAGGCCTGGGCACTGATGACAGGTACGGTCCACTCTAATTTTGGACAGCTGGTCACTAAACGGGCCTGTCCCTTGGCATGGAGGCACCTTCTCATTGTGGTCGTGGTGATGTTGCTTTCTCGCTGCAGATGATCGCCCTCCCTTCATGAATAAAGTTTATTAACTTAAATATAGAAGGCATACAGATTGATGATTATATTTTTAACCAAAAAGAAGTAGAAATAAATTGAAGAATTAAAATCACCTCTAATATTGCCTAGTAGAACTGATAACATTGTTAAAAGTTCAGTTTTAGTTTCTTTGTGTATTTCTAAAATAATAAAATTTATTCAGAATAAATTTTATACCAAGTACGGGATTTTTCTTTTTCACTTGGTTTTAGATTGTGAAGGTTTTCTCATTTTATTAAATTATTTTTTAATGTACTTTTTGGTGGGTATATACTATTCTGTTGGATAGACACATCATAATTTATTTAAAAACCTTTGTAATTTTGGATATATCCTCTAATTTTCTGAAATTATAAATGACACTGTGACAAACAACTTTGGAAAGTGGCAAAAAAATATTTTTTCCTTTCTTTTCCTCTTTGTGCTATACAGCTGAGACCCCTTGCCGTGTCACCCAGGGACAGCCACAGGCCAAAAGCACAGCTTGCCACTAGCCTGCCCTTAACTGGGTGCCTGCAAATCTACCACCCATTCACCTATAGGTCCTCTCCTCTCCCTCCTACGCTCATCTCAGATTCTGGGCCATCTCCCCTTACCCATGGGGGACAAGTTCATCCCACTGTCTCCTTGATGAGTATTTTGCTGCCTGAAGCCTTTGCTTAAGAAAAGAACCCCATGTACTTGTCTCCAGCAGTCCTTTCCCAGGATGTGTGGTTGTGCCCACCATTTTCCTGCTGGGTGTTAGCGGTCACGCAGGAGGGAGATGGCCTTGCTTGTAGGGAGAGCCCCTTCCCATTGACCATGGATGGAAAAGGAAGGAGCTCCCAGAGACTCCTCCTCATGCCCCCTACCCAGCAGGGAGAGAAGGGAAGGAGCCACCATTCCCGCTGGGCATCCTTTGGGATAGATTTCAGAGCCTTGGCATTGGAGATTCTGAAATGCCATCTCATATCACTCATTTCCTCATGGACAGTGTCGCTGAGATTTCCAGAATGCTGAGCTTCCTGCTAGTCCTCAGCTCCCAGCCCCAGGCCCTGCCGCCTGTATGGGGCATCTGCCCGGAACCTGCCAGTCTCCTCACAATGACCCTCTGGAGTCCCTGATCCCTGGTCCCTTGGGACCCCGGAAGCAGAATTCCGTTTGCGCTGTAAGCTCCACATGGCCGAGTGATGTCTTCAGCTGTTAGTGTCTTCCTGATGCAGCCTGGTAAATGCTTCGACCCTTCAGGTGCAGCATCCTATCCCAACACCTCACGGACTTCACAAATCCACGAAAATCCTTTCTATATTTTTCATATGTGCTCCCAGGGACGATCCCTCCCACAGGGAAGATGTTGGGCACTGACCCATAAATCTCTGAGGCTACTGAATTGATTGAAGTCGCCTGATGGCCATTTGCAGATCCCCCATGGCACCCCTAAGTTCCATAAAAGTTGAGTAAATGTAAGTTACACATAATCTCACTTAGGCAAATTGTTCGAATAAGATCCATCTATTTTGCTGTGACTGCCGTCTACAGAGAGCAGCTTTAAGCGCTCAGTAAATTTGGGGGACACTCAAAGCTACCCTGGGAAGCGCTCCAGGTGCTGCCCAGTGAGCCCTTCGAGGGCAGTGACTGGCACACGGAGGGCAGCGATCCCCTGGCCCTGCCCCCGACAGCAAAGCTGAGTGCCGGACACAGGTGAGGGAGGCGGCTGGCCAGGTGGACACACCCCAGCCCCTGGGTATGTAGCCACGCTGTGTCATCTAGGAAAGTGACCTAACCTTTCTGTTCCTCAGTCTCTGCAGCTTTAAAACAGAGGCAAGGACTGAACCCAGAAAGGCACAGAAAGTGCTCAGAATGGTGCCGGGCACGTCCGGGGCGTTTATTAGATGTCAGCTATCATTGTCGTCATGGGGTGGCTGTCATTGCCTCAGCCAGCTCTTCAGTTCTGGGCGACGGCAGTCCCGATAGGTCCGGGGTCGCAGGCTGCGGGAAGCGAGAGAAGCCAGCACCGGGCCGGGGAGCTCGAGGAACCGGGCTCCAGCGTCAGCCGAAACTGAGAAGCAGAAGGGCATGTAGGAGCCAGGGCACTCCCTTAAACCTGGTCCCCTCACCTGTGACAGGCAGACAAGACCCTCTGCTCTGTGCTCCCAGGTCAGGGTGAAGCTGTGCGTGTGAGTGTTTCAGAAATTCAAGGTGCCGCCCAACGAATATGGGGGAGAACCGACGTGTGGAGCAGGTGTCCTCCTACTTGCAAGCTGGAAAACAGACACATCCAACAGGCGTCTTTATGTGCACACGCCCCGGCCTCTGCAGCGCCCCACGCTGGGCTCCAGCTGCAGACAGGACGCAAGTGTGGTTCTTGGTGGGAAAGTCAGACGGACGGAGCCCGGGGCCCTTCAGCAGCCGAGCCCCTCCTGGTGATATTTGCTACACAGCCTCAGACACCCTCGAGTTGGTGGATGAGCCCCCAACTGGAGGAAGCCCTCCTGGAGAACCCTCAGCTGCACCTTGCTACTTCATCTGAGCCGGCCTGGCATCCTCTTTAGGAATTTCACCACGGATGAGCTCTTGTGCTAGTTTCACACTTTCGAGGATAAAGCTGTTTGCATGCATTATTTACTACCGCAGTCGAGACGGGTAGGCACACTTTGGTTTTCTTTTTTCTCTTTTTTTTTTTAAGCAGGCAAAGAAATGGCGGCTCAGGGAACTTGTAAGATGTGATCAGACCCTCAGCCCCGCGCCTCATGCTCATCTCCCCTCCAACTCCAGTTCTCCCTTCACGGGTGGTACTGGGGCCACTGGCGCGTCGGACCCTTTAATTCAGGGTCTGTCGTTCTGGTTGGTGGAGCCTCGGAAGCTCGTGACTGACGCCTGAGGTCCGGTTCCGATGGCCTGCCGCCAGCGGTGACTTTAGGCCGTGTCCGTCGGGAGAGCGACCTGGAGGCCCCTTGTCAGATCTGCCACGTGGTCCTGGGAGAAGGGGTGTCGTGGCTCCCGGGCTAGGCCGCGCGTCAGCGGGGCGGTCACACCGCAGAGGGCGCATCTCAGTCCCAGTCCCTCGGACGTCTGTCGCCAGGACAGAGATGCCTGTAAGCGCCCTGCGGCATTTTCTTGTTATCCGTCACAGCATGCTGAGGAGTACGCTCCATTAATGCGGAGTATATTTCAACTCGTATTATAAAGTATACTCAGTTTAGGAGGTTTTAAAAAGAACAAACCTCAAGTATTAACTTTTCCTCCTTCCTCAACAGAAACAGTTCAAAAGGGGTTGACTTTAAAAAAACTGTGCATGTAAATCGTGTGGTGAACACAAAGGGAGTTATGCTGAGAGTTGCTGGGAGAACGGAAATCACTTTTGTGATACGATACCTATTTGTCCTCCGTCCACTCCCCTCAGGTGAACCTTTTTCCTTCCAGATGAGAAAACGCTATTTTCTATAGCACCTCAGCTCAGTTCCACTGGCTGTTCATTGCTAATAACATATTTTAGTACAATTTTTTTTTTGTTAAATATTCTGTGGGTACCATTTAAAATAAAGACATTTGATATTAACTGGGAAAAATTCCAAATCCAAATGCTTCTTTGGGGTTCCGGGAGATCTCTTTTGCATTTAATTCGTTTATTGAACCTCTGCTCTATTTGTGCGACTGAGGCCACTGGTTTTACCTCTCTTTGCATTCCCTGTGTCAAGAACAAGGCTTGGCACATGGGGATCTCAAAAAAAACAGTTGTTGAATTAGATTTTCTTGGTCTCAGCCATCCCCTCCTCTGGAGTTGTTTCCTGACCTCTGACCTGACCTAGGCATGTGTCTCCGACCCTCCATCCATCATCAGACCTCACTGGTTCTGCCCAAACCCCACGTGCTGTGTCCTGCTCAGGTTTTAGTGCTGTACTTGCCCCTTCCCTGGATCGTAAATTCCACGCAAGCAGGGGCCTTGTCTTTCTTTCTGGACACGATTCCCATGACCTGGAGCCGTGCCTGGCAAAGCGGGTATTCAGTGACCGTGTGCAATGAGTGAGCGAATGAGGCATCATTCGACGAGAAAGTTCATGCCACCTCAGAAAACTCTAACTGCTACCCGACCCTGTCCCGCAGCTTCTGCAGAGCTTAGTTCCTCCAACAACAGTTCTGAGGCCCTCATCTTCCAGGACACGCCCAGAGCTAAGTCACCACTCACACCTGCTGTACTTCTGAAATCGTGAGCTTTCATCTCAGCCTCTGTAAACAACTCGCAGCCAGCCAGCAGTCCTCATCTTGTCTCTGCTTTTCCTCGGCTCGGTTGGCCCCACCATGGCGCCACGCTCTTCCCCCCAGGGTGGGGCCTCCCTCCACCAGCTTTGGGACCACCTGCCCAGCACACACACTCAGCCTCTTTAGGTCCTAGTCATCCCACCCCTGTCCAACAAGCCCCAAGGTCCACAGCTTTGGGCAGGTCACTAAGCCTCATTGCGACCCCAGAGCTCCCTAGACGGTGACAGTCTAATGGGGTCAGCTTCCAGGGCTGCCCCTGAGCCTCCTTTCCGGCTTCCTCGGTGCCGCCTCAAAGCTTCCCACCTGCCCTGGCCCCGCGCACCCCCTTTTGTCGGCCTCGGGGCCCCGGCTTCTGTCTCTGTCCCCACTGGCTCCACCGCTGTAAGAAGTGACCTCAGTTCCCCACAGCAGCAGCTTCGCTCCCTCCTGTGACTGCAACCCTAGCAGGGGCTGCAGCGTCTGCTTTAAATTTCTGCTTCCCCAGTCCCGAACGAAGTGCCCGATAGCTGGTAAATGCTCCGTGCAAGCCCGTGGAGTGAATACCTGGACAGCACTGAAATTGGGGCAGCAGAGTTGGCTGGGGAGCTGCGGGCAGTTGGTGCGCCCAGCCGAGGCATGAGATATCAGCATCAATCCACTGAAAAGAAGGAAAGTAGTAAACGTGTCCAGCACACAGATACCAAGTCATAACTGCTGAAACAGCCAGGAACGACAGGAAATTTCTTGATGGCAATAAATTATGGATGGATGCAATTAACAACATTTTGAAACAGTCAGGGTGATGAACTTAAAATATCAGGTAGTGTTTTTTTGTTCCTTTTGTTTTCCCCCAATTTGGCACTTTACATTTGAAAAGACTAATCTGGTCTTGCATGCACCTTTTCCTCACCCAAACCAGGGTTAGATCTGGCAATCTCAATGTTAAAATATAAAGTATAAATGCAGAGCCATGGGTATGTTAAATATATCTTACAAATGAACAGACTATCTTTCATGGAATTCAACTCGCAAGCTTGTCATGAGTTGCTGAATGGGAAGACTACTGTAAAAGAAAAAGTGCAGTGTCCCATGGAGGGGAAAAGCATGACTTTCTTGTGGGAGCGGTTGTGTGTGGTTTTAAAGGAGCACGGAATAATGATTAAGAGAAACGAGGAGAAAAACCACATGGTGTGGATAAGAGCAGGAAGGCAGCAAATAAGAGAAATCAGAAGGAACAGAGAGGGGCCCACTAGAATGTACAGAGCTGGTGGGGTGGGAGACAGAAACTTCTGGAAGTTAATGGAGAGACTAAAGCCTGTGACACCAGCTGGAGGGACGTGACCGTGAGAGGTAAAAACTCTTAGAGTGAAAGCCACTTGGACGCCTATCGAATATGAGGCAAGTTCCAGTTTAGTTAGACCCTCCAAGCCTCCACCACTAAAGGAGGTGACAGGAAGAAAAGGCACCAAAGACACAGAGGGTCCGTGGTGGGGCGCCTGGCCAGGGCTGGGCCAAAGGGCCTGAGCCGCAAACACTGCCAGTAAAAGTTGGTGAGCAGGGGCAATGGGGAAGAGGGGGTGCAGGAAGGAAGTAGGGTTCAGTGCCTGTGGGGGGCTAGGATCAGGCCCTCCCAGCCTGTGTGTGTGACCTCATTTGGAAGTGGGGTCTCTGGAGACGTGATTAGTTAAGATGAGGCCAAAGTGGATCAGTGGGTCTAATGCAGTGTAAGAGGAGAGGGAGTCGGACCAGAATCGGACAAGGGGTGGACAGGGCCGTGAGACAGGGAGGCGGACACTGAAGTGCTGCAGCCAAGGTCAGCCGAGGAGGGCCAGGAGCCGCCTGCAGTAATAGGGGCAAGCAGGGTCCTCCCCGGGAGCCTTCAGAGGGTACGTGGGCCTGCTGGCCCCTTGGTTCCAGGTCTCTGGCCCCTGCCAGGAGTGAAAATGCACTTCTACTGCTTGTGGCTCACGGGCTCTGGAAGCTGAGACGGTGTCTGCACCCCGGGCCATGCAGCGTAGGGCTGGGACCCGCGCATTTCACCGCCCCAAGGAGAAACTGCCTCAGAGCTGCCCGTGGGGCGCCCAGTGGGGAGGAGGAGGAGGCCCAGGAGGGCCAGGCCGGAGAGTGTCCCTCGGCCCTGGGGTGGTGGCAGCCAGGATGCACACAGGCCTCCCTGACAGACAAACGCCATGTGTCCCATGAAAGCGCCTTTGTCGATCAATCATGGAGGAGCCAAATGCCAAATGCAACCCTCCCTTGTCAGTCCAAAGGAGAAGAAACGAGGCACCCTGTGACCCTCAAGCACGAACTATAAATTCACTGCAAGTCGGGTGTCCGGCCAGTAAACCAGTTTTCTTCTTTTGGTTTAAATATAAAACATAACAGGTTTCCCTTGAAGTACTAATGAACCCTGCTCACAAAACATTTCTGGGGTTTTGTTTTGTCCTACTTTCTCTTCAATGGTTTTATTTTGTTTTTTTTTTGTGCAGTCCTCATGTCTTTTGTTAAACACACAAAAAAACTCTAGTAAAATGTAATTTGTGTACCATATAATTTACCTGTTATTGGCTTTCTTTTAAGCAAGTATTTTCTTAAAACAATTAATAGAGCCTTCTATCATAGTGCTATATAGCTTTTTGGATTTTCCCAAAAAACAGTATTATAGAGGCAGAATAGCTAAAACTTGCTCAGTATCTATCTTTATCTGTCTATTCATCTACTATCTCCCTACCATCTGCCTAGTCTGTCTTATCTATCTACTCTATATATCTCTATAATTTATATATAAATATATAATTTATATGTCTATATCATTTGGCTGTAATTGTTAAAAATCCTTGCAAATGTAGTTCAGTGGTAGAATGCTCTCCTTCCATGTGGGAGACCTGGGTTCAATTACCACCCCAACCCTAAAAAAATTGCTTGCAAATAATACTTCCTGAGATTATATCACAGTTAGTTTCAAAAAGACAGGATAGAAGTCATAACTCTGTCAGAGACAATGAAGGGATTTAATAAGTATTTCTGAGGCTATTGGCAAGTATTTTGTTCTTTGATAACTGCATTTCCCTGTAGATAATATGGACACAATGAATTCTTAGAACAGGGTTGCATCCTCTTTTGTTTCTTTTTTCACATTCACTCCAGCTTTAATGGAGTTAATCCTTATTTTTAAACTATAAGAAATCACCTATAGATGAGTCACAGAAAGCTGATGCCCAGTCCCAAATTTGTAACTTATTTTTCTAGAAAAAGTTTTCTTAGAAATAATTTGATCTTCATGTTCCAATCCGTGGCTCTCTGAACATTTCTAGGAAGGTCACGAAAACATAACCAGGCCCTTGCTTTTGATCTTAGATTCTATTTTCTCTTTTCAGTTGCATAAGCACCTGTGGAGCAACTAACCAAGCTCCGCTTCCTTCTCCACCGTTCGCTGCTGCCACGTGAGGCTGTTAGGTTTCCCCTCAGTTCATCAGCTTTGCAAACACCTGCAGCTCAACAACAAGGATAGCATTGTCTGACCATTTTACTTAGCAATGAGTTGATTTAGCTGTCAAGATAAGCTTCACTGTACATAGTATTGTGTATATCTGGATTAGTGCCTTATAAAGCAGCACATTCGCACTGCTCTATGCCTTTCATCAGCATTAAACACTGATTGCACTCTCTGGTCCGGATGTTATATCATTTAGTGAAAGAAGCTTATTGCTGGGGTTCAAAGATGAACTACGATGAAAACCTACCTTTCGGATTCAAGCTAAAAGTTTATTTCTATGAAGGATTTTTAGAGGTTGTAACAGAAGGTTATCCAGGCCCTGTAAAAGAACACTGCTCAGGCCCCTGGTGGTCTGAGATGGCTTTAAAAATGCATTCAATAAATGCAGAGCTAAGAATTAATGACACAGTCACAGCACAGACTCTCACCGGAGGTAACACATCAAGAAAAAGTGGAAAACACAATTTTCATCAGGTCGGCAGATGAACTATATCATATCATAATCCAAATGACCTCATTCTAGACTGTTTTTCTTTTACAAAATTGTGTTGAACATAAGAAAATAACTTTTCCAGCTGTTCCCAGATCTTCTCTTAATTTGTTTCTAGTAAAGCATAAGGTATATGGGTGAAAACTTCAAGCTGGGTTTTGAAATCTGTAGACGGTTCTCTACCTTAAACAGTTAATCAAGCAAATACAAGCGAGATTCAATTAAATTCCATCAGAGCTATCTGGGTTTCAGTTAACTGCTATAGAGAGAAAAGGATATTAAAGTCATCACTTCTCAAAGGTGAGTAGCTCTTTAAAAAAAAAGGACAGGATTTTTTTTTAATGGTACGGAAAACAAGAATATTTGCCTCAACTATTTAAAGTCTTCCTTTAGGGTTGAATATGTATTTGCTTAAATCTTGAATGTTGAATTTCTTATTTAATCCAACCTGTTCTATTTCTGCTTTCATCATGGTGGGAAAACTATCCCAAGGTATTACCTGTCTGATAAGTCTTTGTCTTACTGTATATTATACATCAATAGAAAAGATTTGGGAGGAAAACTCAGTACTAAGTTACAGCATTTTTCTCCTGCATGTCCAATATTTATTTGGTTAAGTATTTCAAATCAGGCTATAGCTAAGAAGATTTGTTCCTTCATTTGATTTTGGATTCTAAGGCAGATGGATTGGGATCTGTCACGCCCACACAAAGGGCTCAAAGCTGTCAGGACTCCTGCCCCCTAAGAAGGTTTGGGATTTCCTTCCCCTTCCTCCTTCTGGACCTTCTCCTTGGGATGACTGTTGGCCCCAGGCTCTCCCTCTACTTCAAATACTTCTTATCTCAGCAGAGAGAACCCCAGGATTAATCCCCAATGCCCTCTCCCACAGCACACACCCCAGCTCCTCTCCTCAACATGCCCTCAGCCGTGCCATGTTCACCACCAACTTCCCTAGTCCTGGCCCAGCTCCCGCAGTAAAGATCGTCTCTCTCAATGGCACAGTGTTTCCACCAAATGAGGATCAATCACGCTCCATCCCTTTCGGTACTCAAATATCATAATTAGGTCCATTCACTCACTCTACAGATATTTATTGAGTAACTCCTATATGTCTGGCACACGGTACAATGACATCTGTATTCAACTCTTTCCCTATCAGTTTTCAAAAATAAAGAGAAATAATGAGGGCTTAGGAGGGAACAATTTTTATCCCTGTTTCCTGCTTACTGCTACCAGAAAGAAAACAACCTTCATGAAATAACAAAAAAACCTTTGAAAATATCAAGTTCAATGGGCATTTATTGGACATGCACATGTTCTGGGCTCTGTGCTTGGTACTGTGACCTGACATGGAGGTGACAAGGGGCCTGTGCTGTGCAGGGCCTTCCATAAGTAAATGTGGATGGGAAAGCTCAGGCAGGAGGCCCTCCTGGACAGAACAAGACGGCACCATGGGCGTGAAGGCAGAGGCCAAGCACCACGTGTGTGAGGAGCTGACCCAACACTCGGGGTGTCCTCCAGGGGTTGCACAGTTGGGAGTGTCCAGCCTCCAGCCAGAGGGCTTTCAGAGCCCACCAGTGTTCTTGTTGGAGATCCCATCCCAGCAGGCCTTTCCCTATCACCACACACATCCCTGGCTGGAATGGAGCGCTCAGCAGCTGGGCCCGGGGTGCCCTGCAGGTTTGAAAAGGAAGGAGGGCTGCCCGGTTTAGCACACAAAGACACAGGATGCCCAGATCAATGCGAAGTTCTGATAAACAACAGACATCGCTGTGGTTTACTTATACTATGTATTAGTACTTATACTAAGTATGTCCCTTGCAATGTGTGCATGTGTCCTGTCTGTATTTTGTCTGGGTACCCTACTGTTGGGCTGATCTCTCCACTGCTGTTGAGCTTCTTGGCCTCCCAGACACCATTCCAGAAGTATACCCTCCCGCTTCTGACACTGCCCTTCTCAAAGCTGGAGAAATTGAGCAGGTGCCTCTGTTGTTTTCCTTTTTCTGCTGACAGATGAAACCCTATCTACTCCTTGATCTTCACAGCCTAATTAAATTCGGCCTTTTGGAGGAAAAATGCTTATCTCTAATACTGAGGTCTCCTCTCAGATATCTCCTTGAAAACTCACCATCTTTATTCCATTTCAGTGCATTTGCCATTAACTACTGAAAAAATAATGCCCACTCCAAAGAAACCTTGCGTGTAATGTTAAGTCAAGAAAAATTTTCTAAGTCAAGAAATGAATGCTAATTTATCACTCCTGAGCAAAGTTAATGGTCTGGAAATAAGACCAGTCGTTCAAGAGAAACTGAAATCAACTCAAGACAATCTTTACTGGAAAAGAATATGTCTTCTAATAGTTGCCACTTAACTTAGGCTCATATATTAGGGATATCTGAAAGCTCATTTTTTAAAAAAAATGTGTTTATATATTCATACATATATACATATATTATGCATATATTTTAGGGAATGGTTAATTTGAAGGTGGTTGGAAAAAAACTCTTGTCCTTTGCCATTAATGGACTAGAGAATTATTGAACTTGGCACTTACTAGTCCTTCAACAAATATCCATTAAATGATTCAAGAAAATAACCAGTTAAATTAATAATCTTGTAATTTATCTGGACACTTTTGATTTTATATTTAGAAGATACATTTTCATGATCGCTCTGAATACTTGAAATGGATCTCTGCTGCATGACAGATGATATAAGTATAGCGTCTGTGGCCTTTATCCAAGGCGTTTTCCAGTCTAGCTCTGCCACGTTCTAGAACAAATTATAGCTTCTCAATGTCTCCACTTTCTCATCTATAAAATGTGCATAATAATTTTCCCTAAGGCACAGGACTGGGATGAAGATTATATTTATAAGGCAATTAGAACAGGGTCTGTCACATGACTATTAACCATCATGAAATCTTTCATATCAATCTATTATGAACAATTATACTTACAACCTTTGACCTTTCTAGAAGAGGGGATTAATTTTGGTATATATGGGCCACTTTTACTGAATTTCCACTTCACCACACGTTTCTCATTGTTAGTTGGACTTGGAGAATAGGCAGTAATGGATTTCACAGTATAATTAGTTTCAGAAGGGCAGCAAATGGTTAATGTAGAGTGAAAACTTATTAATACCATTTTTAAATTTTCTAGGATTTATCTGGATTTTAGTTATAATTTAATAGTACTCTTGGTCTTTTTTAGCATGTATATGCAGAAAAAGATTATCCTTTCTGAATGTTATTCTGTTTTAATTTGATATGTTTTATTTAACTATAGTGATTATAATTTCAAAGAATTAATTAGCTTCATCTAAACTCCATCTAGAAGTTCTACCAGGATCAATTCACTCCATCTCTAAATAAACTGGTATAGAATGTGCCAATGAAACTCTTAATTTTACTCTCCCTCTGTAAGAGAAAGGATTTAAGTTTTAAGTTTTTCCCTTCTTCACTGTCAGTGCTTCTACCATCTGAGCCAGGAAATATTTTGGAATTCTAACAAAGTCTTTTCTATTTCCACCATCGCTAACATCTGAAAGCACACTATAGAAAAGGTCAGCTCCACCCCCATGTCTGCTTTGGTTAAACATCTATGCCCTTTCTGAACAACTGTTAAGAAGGTGTACCCTCTTTGAGCTCATGGATGTAAATGTCAACCATTATGAATGCTACACTGATGTCACTGAGGATTTCACACGTGATAGCATTCTGTTATCTTGTCACAAAGATTTGCTATTTTTAGCATTCTTTCAATATGAAGGTTAGGATGAAAACATTTCAATACTTAATAAAGAAACAACCTGTTGATCTCATCATTACACATGGCTTGTTGTAATTAAAAAGGCAAGCGCTGAATGATCTAGTGCTTATTGAAAGCATTAACCGAAGGATGCTAATTGGGAACAGTGAAAGGGCACTGAACTATGGTGCTTCCAGACCCTGAGTTGGCCCGAGCCACGGTGAGCTAGAGAATTTTGGGTCAGTCCCTTGAATAGCTCCAAGTTCCGTTTGCTTCCATTTGTAAAGAGAAACAAAATAGAGCCTCTGGGAGGTCTCCTAAACCTCAAACTGTACAGTTTGGGGTTCATGCTTGATATCTGACACATGGACTCTCATTTTTAACTTAGGCTTTGCCTACAATGCCATATCCCGCCTCTTCCAGAACTGATTTCTATTTAAATTCTAATTAAGACTCAGAAAAAAAACCTTGAAACCATAGATTATGTCTCAGAAACACTTGCTGTATATTAGACTCAGGATACAAGCCGCAGAAGCGTGAAGACCTACAGTTTCCTGGCATTGACCCTACCACCATGCAGACAGATCACTTCAAAATGCAAGCCAATGAATGAGTCTACGACAGCTCTGGTTTTAATCAAAATCTACCCATACACGGTGCCTAGAAATTGAAGGGGAAAAAAGGAAAGTCTAAAGCATTGGATGTAAGCAGTGAAGGAGAAATATGTATGCTTTTTATAACTGGAAGGGCTTCGAAAGGTCATCCCGGATGCATTACTCATCGTAGAGTCAAGGGAAGGGTGAATAGGGTTATAACGAAAGGCTGGGCATGACCCCAGTGAACGAGCCTACACATACCCTTTAAATACACCTACGTGTGGCATCAATGGACCATTCTTAGCTCTCATTTATGCTGATCCAGTAGAGCTGCTGTCACTGAACTCCAGCTGCTCCGTCGTAATGTTTTGCAAGAAATACTAGGCACTTGACTCATGCCTTTGAAGTTGTTTCATAATTCAGAATAAAAATGACTCCAGGAAGGCAATCTCTTAGGCCTTCTAAATGACTTTCTCTTGCCTGACCTTTTATTGTGAAAATATCAACTACCCGTTGTCCGGATGCTGTGCTAATTACTCAGAGGAATTTTATGTAATCCTTTGCAGTATGAACCAATGAAAACAATCAGAGTTTCCATGAAGCTCTCCTCCAGAGGAACAAGATGGAGGCAAGACCAAGCAACGGCACTCTATAGCCTAATGGTAATTCACAGCAGAAAATACTTGGCCAAAAAATAAATCACAGAGTAAAAAGGCCAGAGTGTGAGAAAGCAAAACTGAATCTGAATTTTTATGGCTATTGTTAGCAGCTTCCTTGGCCTATAAATTGGCTAAGAAATGCTGTTCAGAAATCGTAAAGAACCTACCACCCGTCTCTTTTCCCTGTTCTACCAATACTAGCTGACTTTCCTCACTGTCTACTGTACTACCAATGGCATATCTGATGACAGTAAGACCAAGAGGAGATGTGATCCTGGGGACAGTCTTAATTTCTAAAAAAAACTTAACTCCCCTAAAAACTCATTTCTTCCAGAGCCGCGATCTATTTAAACTTCTGTCTGATGGCCTCACAAATGAGTTCTCATCTCTTCCTGGCTGTACACCAGCAATTAATATTCCAAGCTTCCCTGAGGAAGTGTCAACATTCTAAATCAAGGGGTGATGCTGGGTAGTTGTCAGTACATCTTGTAAAGCCTCTTCGGATACCCTAACAGAGCTCAAGCCTGAAGAGGTCCCTGGTTAGAGTCACAGTATCTCTATCTCATTGGAATGAAAATAAAAATAAAAAAGCAATAGTTTTCAAAGCACTCTTCAAAAAGTGGTTACAGGACAGATCCCAGAGTTTATCATGGGCCACCACGATTCTCTCCTATTTTTCAATCTAGCTGCTCCAGAATATAGGAGGCTAGAGGGCTTAAATACTTTTTTATCATCACAATCGACTTTTTTTTCCTTCTTTTTTTTTTTGTGAACAATAACATATATACAAAAAGTATAAATTTCCAAGCACAGCACCACAATTAGTTGAGGAACACATTTCAGACTTTGATATGGGTTACAATTTCATAATTTTAGGTTTTTATTTCTACCTGCTCTAAAATTCTAGAGACTAAAAGAGATATCAATTTAATGTTTCAGCACTCACATTCATTTGTTAAGTCCTATCTTCTATGTATAATTCCACCATCACCTTTGATCTTTCCATACCTCTCTTTGGGGTTGTTTGGGCTATGGCAATTCTAAATTTTTCATATTGGAAGGGTCTGTCACTAATGTGGGGTAGGGAGATGGAACTATCTGATGTTCTGGAGAGGCTGGGCTAGGTTTCAGGACTTATCTGGACCAGGGAGGTTGTAGGTTTCTGGCAAGTTACTCTAGTGCATGGAACCCTTGTGGAATCTTATATATTGCCCCAGGTGTTCTTTAGGATTGGCTGGAATGGTCCTGGTTGGGGGTTGGCAGGTTATGATAGGTAGCAAGGTCTACCTGAAGCTTGCGTAAGAGCAACCTCCAGAGTAGCTTCTCGACTCTATTTGAACTCTCTCTGCCACTCATACTTTATTAATTACACTTCTTTTCTCCTTTTGATCATGATGGAATTGTTGATCCCACAGAGCCATGTCTGGATTCATCCCCGGGAGTCCTCTCCCACATTGCCAGGGAGACTTTCACCCCTGGATGTCATGTCCCACGTAGAGGGGAGGGCAGTGATTTCACTTGCAGAGTTGAACTTAGAGAAACTGAGGCCACATCTGAGCAACAACAGATGTCCTCCAGAAGTAACTGTCAGGCATGCCTATAGGTAGTCTAAACTTCTCCACTACCTACATAAGCCTCACAAAAGTAAGCCTCATGATCAAGGGCATGGCCTATTGATTTGGGTGTCCCTAAAGTTTGACACAGTATCAGGGGATCCCCAGATGGTAAGGTTTAATAGTTCCACAGTCTTTCTCCTATCCCTCAGAGGACTTTGCCAATACTTTTTGATTATCTGGTTAATAAACTCTTGGATGTTTCCAGGCATTACAATAATCTATACAGGATTAAAGGACCTCTTTTTCATTCTGTGCTCTCTGTGTTTCAATTGTTCAAATGAGCTATACAGACAGGTTGAATTAGATTATGCAGTACAGAAAATTTCAGTTCCAGATCAAATAAAACTTTCTTCCATTGGTCTCAAAGAGTATGTGTGGTTCTAAAATACAGACGCTGTCTTCCTTACCCCTATGTTCTGAGTTACTTTAACCCCAACCTGTTTGGGTTCGTTCTTATCTCTAAATATCAGGTTATATATATAAAACAGCCTCTCAAAATCCAGAAATAATAATCACCACTCTGGATTTAATGTGTCTGCCTTAAAAGCTTACCATCTAGCCCCCTGTTTTCTATCAGCATTTTCTAAAGCTGACCATACCATTGTTGTTTTGTCTTATTTTGACTCATCAAATGTCTCACATGTTCATTCACATCATTGCATGTCTCACGACATGGTTCCTTTTTGTAGCAGCACATAAGTATACGCCATAAGTATACACCATCATTTGCCATTCTACTTCTCTGTCAGTGCACCCTTCAGCCACCTGCATTCATCGGGCATCACATAAAGGGCCCAAAGTCCACAGTCCATCAACATTCTCAATTTTAGATAATTTCATTGTTTCCAAGAAACAGAAAACCAATAAACACACCCTCACCAAATAGGAAATCTAAACATCCCCTTAATTCTTATCCCCCCCCCATTATTTACCTCTGCTATTGCTGTGCTAGTGCAGATGGTTTCCTTTTGAACACAGCATGTAGCATGCAATAGCAGTTTTCCCCTGTACCCTGGACTATAAACACTGTTTACACAAGAATCATATCTTTGAAGTAATTCTTACAAGAACTCATTCATATTTCTAGCGTGAGTCAGTGGGACACATAGGTTTATACAACCCCTTTCAATCTTGTTCATCTTCAATATTGTAATATTACTTCTAGACCCACTAGAGAATCACCTTTGCTCCTGTCTATTCCCTTACATTGGAGTTAACCTAATTAGCTAATGGTTCACCCACCTCTAGCTTCTATGTATCTCTAAGTCCCCTATATTCTGTAGTATAAGCCTCTGGTTATACCTTTATGTTGGTCATAAAAGTGGAATCATACAGTATCTGTCCTTTTGTTTCTGGTTAATTTCTCTCATCATTATGTCGTCAAGACTCATCCATCTTGTCATGTGCTTCAGGATGTCATTTTGTCTTACTGCTGCATAATATTCCATCATATGTATAGACCACATTTTGTTGATCCACTCATCTGTTGATGGGCATTTGGTTTGTTTCCATCTTTTCGTGATTGTAAATAATGCTGCAATGAACATCGTTGTGCAAATGTCTGTTTGTGTCATTGCTCTTCTGGATATATACCAAGTAGTGCTATTGCTGGGTCATAGGGCAGCTCAATATTTAGTTTCCTAAGGAACCACCAAACAGTCTTCCATAGTGGCTGCACCATTGTACATTCCCACCAGCAGTGCATACGTGTCCCAGTTTCTCCACATCCTCTCCAACATTTATAGTTTCCTGTTTGTTTAATAACAACCATTCTTATAGGTGTGAGGTGGTAATTCATTATAGTCTCAATCTGTATTTCCCTTATAGCCAGTGAAAATGAACATCTCTTCATGTGCTTTTGAGCCTTCTGTATTTGCTCTTCAGAAAAATGCCTATTCACATCTTTAGCCCATTTTATAATTGGATTGTTTGTTCTTTTGTTGTTGAGTTGTATGATTTCTTTTTATGTTCAGGAAATCAAACCTTTGTCCAACATGTGGTTTCCAAATATTTTCTCCCATTGAGTTGGCTGTCTCTTCACCTTTTTGACAAAGTCTTTTGAGGTGCAGAAGCATTTGATTTTGAGGAGTTCCCATTTATCTATTTTTTCTTTTGTTGCTTCTGCTTTGGGTATAAAGTTTAGGAAGCTACCTCCTATTACTAGGTCTTGAAGATGTTTCCCTACATTTTCTTCTAGCAGCTTTATGGTGCTAGTTCTTATATTTAGGTGTTTGATCCACTTTGAGTTAATTTTTGTGTAGGGTGTAAGATAGGGGTTCTCTTTCATTCTTTTGGCTATTGATATCCAGTTCTTCCATGTCCAGTTATTGAAAAGACTATTTTGTCCCAGTTCAGAGGATTTGGGGGCCTTGTCAAAAATCAGTTGACCATAGATTTGTTGGTCTATTTCTGCACTCTTGATTCGATTCCATCGGACAATGCTTCTATCTTTGTGCCAGTAGCATGCTGCTTTGACAACTGTGGCTTTATAATAGGTTTTAAAGTCAGGGAGTGTTAATCTTCCCTCTCGTTCTTCTTTTCTAGGAAGCTTTTAGCTATTCGGGGTCTCTTTCCCTTCCACATGAATTTGTTAGTTAGCTTTTCCAAATTTTGATTGGTACTGTGTTGAATCTGTCGATCGACTTGGGGAGAATTGACATCTTAACTATATTCAGCCTTCCTATCCATGAGCAGGGAATGTCTTTCCACCTATTTAGATCTCCTTGATTCCTTTTAGCAATGTTATATAGTTTTCTGTATACAAATCCTTTATATCCTAGTTAAGTTCATTCCTAAGTATTTGATTCTTTTAATTGCTATTTTGAAAGGAACTTTTTTCCTTAACTGACTCCTCAGCTAGCTCATTACTTATGTATAGAAATATTACTTATTTTTTGCACATTAATTTTATATCCTGCCACCTTACTGAATTTATTTATTAGCTCAAGTAACTTTGCTGTAGATTTCTCAGGATCTTCCTAATATAGTATCATATCATCAGCAAATAATGAGAGTTTTACTTCTTCCTTTCCAATTTGGATGTCTTTTATTTCTTTGTCCTGTCTGATTGCTCTAGCTAGAACTTCTAGCACAATGTTGAATAACAGTGGTGACAGTGGGCATCCTTGTCTTATACCTGATCTTAAGGGGAAAATTTTCAGTCTCTCTCCATTGAGTACAATGCTGGCTATCGGGTTTTCATATATACCCTTTATCATATTGAGGTAGTTACCTTTGATTACTATCTTTTGGAGTGTATTTATCAGAAAAGGATGCTGAATTTTGTCAAATGCTTTTTCATCATCAATCAAGATGACCACGTGATTTTTCCCAATTGATTTGTTAATGTTCTGACTTCAATAAATTTCCCTCTCAGCACATCCTTTGCTGCATCCAATAAGTTTTGAGAAGTTGTATTCCCCCTTTCATTCATCTCCAGAAAGCTGTTTATTTCTCTAGCAATTTTTTCTTTGACCCATTGGTTGTTTAAGAGTGTGTTATTTAATCTCCATATACTTGCGAATGATCTCATTCTTCGGTGGTTACTGAGATCCAGCTTCATCCCATTCTCATCAGAGACAGTGCTTTGAATAATTTCAATATTTTAAAATTTATAAAGACCTGTTTTGTGCCCCAGCATATGATCTATCCTGGAGAGTGTTTCATGAGCACTAGAGAAGAATGTATAATTTTTTTGTGCTGTGGGGTGCAATGACCTATATATGTCTGTTAGGTCTAATTCATTTATCAGGTTATTTAACTTTTCTGTTTCCTTGTTGATTTTCTGTCTGGTTGTTCTGTCTATAGAGGAGAGTGGTGTATTGAAGTCTCCTACTGTCATTGTTGAAACATCTATCACTTCTTTTAGTTTTGTCAATGTCTGTCTCATGTACTTTGGAGCCTCTTGATTGGGAGCATAAACATTTATGATTGTCATATCTTCTTGGTGAATTGACCCTTTAATTAGTATATAGTGTCCTTCTTTGTCTCTTATGATGTTTTTACATTTAAGGTCTATTTTGTTGGATATTAGTATAGCTATTCCTGCTTTCTTTTGGTTATAACTTGCGTGGAAGATCTTTTTCCATCCTTTCACTTTCAATGTATTTGTATCCTTATGTCTAAGATGAGTCTCTTGTAAGCAGCATATCACTGGATTATGTCTCTTAATCCATTCTGCCGATCTGTACCTTTTTGTTTGTTTGTTTTTTTAATTTTTTTTAATGGGCAGGCACCGCGTAATGAACCCAGGTCTCAGGCAGGCGGCCAGGAGCCTGGAGCAACCTGAAGCAGCCTGAAGCGTCAAAGAGCCAGGTGGCCAAGGAAGCGGGGTGCTCCCAGGTCTCCTGCTGCTCAGAGGCCGTGGGGCGAGATCTGAGGAAAGGTGGCCATGGCGGGAGGGGGCGGTCAGACTGGGGCAGCAAAGCAAATGCCCTAGGGGTTGGTGGGTGACATGTTCAACCGTGTTCTGGGGGCCGAGGGGTGAGACCCTCAAAGGTGTGTCCAGCAATATATGTACTTCTCCATGCCAACATGTTTTTATTTTTGATTAGAACAATCTTTTGTGGTGGTTGTTCCCTAATGTTTGGAATACAATAAAGCAAAAGCTCCAAGCACCTCATTTTCTATCACTAACTAGTGTATACTTTTTCTCAGCAGATTCCTCTGAGGTTGGGTTATAAATGACACCTGTGGGCTTCAAAAACCTAAAATGGTGAATAAACACCATATTTGGGTCAAAACACTTTCAGGTGGACTTCATCCTGATCTGGGGGGACATTTGGGAGAAAGGTTGATGTAGGAAGAGGTGTGAGTGTGAGCTTAAAGAATTGAGTGGGAAAATACTAGCTTACTCTGTGGGTAAAAATTCATCCCCCCATCTGCTATGGGTCCTGAGACTTTTATTACAACTATTAATTTCAGTGGTTTGTCGCATGACGATAAAAAAGGGTTATCTTAGCCTCAGGAGACTAAGAAATCTTAGCAGAGTTCCCGCCCCCACCCAAACTCCCCACTAGCCGAGAGCTGAAAGCGCACCCCATTCCCAACATCTTCAGGGAAGACACTGTGACGTCCCTGGATGATCCAAAGGAGACCTGAAAGACCGACCCCTCGAGCAGGGTGGGGTCTGTGATGACCTTCTGCAGTGATCACGTGCGTCTACTCCATTTTTGCCTTGGCCTGAATCCACCGGTTGCTGGTAGGAGCAATTCTTACTCAGGAGAGGAGAAAAGGAATTGATCAGATGGCTGCACCAGTGATATGGTATCTACAAGCCAAATGAACAGGAAAAGCCTTGGTACTAAACCATTCACAACAGGCAGCCCAAGGCCGGCAGGAATGTTTCGTGATGTTAGTGGGGGACGGGCCCTGCTCACGGCAGTGGGCAGTGTGGGGTTGGTTACACTGGTCAAATTAACCCCATGATTCTGATGGGGGGAAGCACTGCTGGGCTTCTGGTCCCTGCAGCGGGTCTCCAAACTTTCCTTGGCCATTATACTTGTATCGTGCGGCATGTTACCCAGCGGGGGCTGTAGTGAAGCCCAAGGTTAAACTCAGAGGTGGGGGCGTAGGCACGTGTGGGGGCAGCTCAGCCCCCCTGGGCTTGGGTCCCAACGGGCACAATCCTCCCACTGCCCCAGGGCGCCACGCCCCCCCCCCATGCCCTTCACCCTTCCTGGGAACCCCAGGAGTCCCCCTCCTCCTGCCCGTCCTCCTACCCCCTCTACCCACCCTGCTGCTCCTCAGGAATAACCCCCCCCTGCTTGGAAAACCTGGGCTTCTTTCTGCAGACATGATGCTTAGTCTGTGCTCGCCCGCGCGTCGTCACACACACCCTCACCCCAGCTAGGGTGCAAAACTATTAAAGTGGTTTTCTTACACAGTTCTTATGAGAATCAAGTAAGGCAATCTGCATTTTAAGCACCTTGTAAAACAGTCCAAATAAAGCAATATGCCCTGCAATACTTTTTTTTCTGACATGTGCAGAATTTTCAGAAAAGCCAAGTAATTGTTCAAGGTGGGCTCGGTCACTTTGCTTCGCGTGGGCAGCTTACGTGGCCGCAGAGGGCACAAGGCAAGTGCCACTGACATATCCGCTGAGGCGGTGCCTCTGCTCCTCGGCCCGGCTCTGACCTGACAGTCAGCAGCTGAGAAGGGAGGGCATGTCCTCTCCCCATCCCAGTACTGAATCGCGTTCTCACTCAGAGGGCGCGAGACACACCGGGTACACCTAAGGGCAATGGATGATTTAGATACAGATATAAACATCTAACCTTCCTGAGAACCCTGGGAGGTGGACAGCTTCGACGGCCTCTTTTCACTGAGAAGGAGCAGGACGAGTCTTTTCGGTCACTTGCCCTTGGTCACAGAGCTGGGGGAGCAGGTACCCACCGGGCCGCGGCCCCTGAGTTCACGCTCAGGACCCCCGCTTCACTGGGAGGCCGTCTGGGCAGCAGGAGCTGCTGCCAGGAGCCGGGCTGGAGTCCCCCGGCTTAGTCCAAGCTGCTGAGGACGCACAGGAAGATGGTCGGGCCCCTGAACTCAAGGACAATGTGGTCAGCCGTGCTCGCCCAAGCACCACATCCTGATGCCCGGTGCCGAGGGCAGTAATGAAAGCATAGGCAAGACTGAGAAGTTGGCTCCGTATGAGATGGTTAGCAGTTGGACTTCTTCCCAGAGAAGATCTTTGAGCTCGGTCCTGAAGAATGAGCAGGCACTTGAC
>PVIY010028092.1:0-20881 GCA_004026745.1 Myrmecophaga tridactyla
CCCATCTCTCCTACACCCTTCCTGAGCACTACTTCCCCCTCCCTGTTCCCTGCAGGCTGTTGCCAACACATAAAGGTTGCGAACACTAACCTCCATACCTAGGCCACCCCTGCTCCCCTCCATAGTGTCGCACAGCCTCACTCTGCCCTGCCTAAGCTCTGCGCATCCATTTACGGCATTCCCAGAACCACACATGCACATAGCCTCCGATCACATCATTCAGCTCTGGGAACTGCACATTATAGCAGTCCTAGAAGCGGGCATGTGCACAGCCCTCAGCCACACTTCCCAACTCTGAGAAAGTGCTGACCTGTGCAGCCAGGTCATATCTGCCCCCAATCCACAAATCCTGCTGCCACAGCTCTACGCATGCACACAAAGAACCCCATGCCTTAGACCTGCACACACCAGAGTTATGCCCCCCCACACTGATGCACCCACACAGCTACATCATCCTTGGCTGCTGGGCACCCACGTTCACAAGCATTAGTGTAACATCCCCAACTTGCACCCATACCTGCCCTGAAATAAATCACTGTACTGAGTACCCCACCCTGAGCCCTGTTCCCTGCTGTACAACCATCCCACAAACACAAGGCCTTAGACTACTGAAAGAAATCAACTCTGAAAGTAAATCAATCAAGATATTTACATGCAACGAAGACAGCAGAAGATCACTAAGCATATCAAAATGCAGACAGATATAGCCTTGCCTAATGACCAAATTAAACACCACAGGAGACAGAAACATTGGAACAACTAATCAAAGATGTTCATACAACTCTACTTAACAAAATAAGTGGGATAGCAAATGACATAAAGGAGATCAAGAAGATAGGAGAAGAGCATAAAGAGGAATTTGAAAGAATAAATAGAAAAATAGCAGCTATCACAGAGATTAACGACTCTGCTGTCCAAATAAAAAACACACTAGAGGCATGCAACACCAGATTGAAGAGAGAGAAGAAAGAATAAGTGATATAGAAGATAGGAATATTTACTTCAAAGACTCAAAACAGCAAATGGCAAAAAAAGATGGAAAAAACTGAATGGGAACTCAGGGCAATGATAGACAAAACAAAGCTCACAATATAAGAATCACTGGTGTCCCAGAAGGAGAAGAGAGGAGTAAAGGACTAGGAAGAGTAGTTGAGGATATAATGGGGTAAAACTTCCCAACCCTCATAAAGGACATAAATGTATAAGTCAAAGAAGCCCAAAGAACTCCAAACAGAATAAATACAAATAGGCCTACCCCCAAGGCACATACTAATCAGTCTGTCAAATGTTGAAGAGAAGCAGAAAAACCCGAAAGTGGCAAGAGAAAAACAATCTGCTATATACAAGGGAAAAAAAAAGACTGAGTTGAGACTACTTAACTAGCACCCAGGAGGTGAGAAGGCAGTGGTATGATATATTCAAGATCCTGAAATAGAAAGACTTCTAGCCAAGAATTCTGTACCCAGCCAAACTGTCCCTCAAAATTGAGAGAGAAATTAAAGTTTTCACAGACAAAGAAGTCCTGAAAGAATTTGTCAACAAGAGACCAGCCCTACAAGAAATACTAAAAGAAGTTCTGCCAGCTGAAAAAAAAACACAGGAGAGGGAGGTCTGGAGGAGGGCACAGAATTAAAGAGTTCCACTAAGGGTAATTTAAAGAATACAAAGAAAGAGGGAAAGAATATATAGATCTAACAAATAAAATAAAAAAGATAAGATGGTGGACTCAAGAAACACCTTTACAGTAATAACTTTCAATGTTAATGGACTAAATTTACCAATTAAAAGATACAGATTGGCAGAATGGATTAAGAAACATAATCCAGCTATATGCTGCTTACAAGAGACTCATCTTAGACACAAGGATACAAATAGATTGAAAGTGAAAGGACGGAGAAAGTTTTCCATGCAAGTTATATAACCAAAAGAAATCAGGAGTAGCTACACTAATATCAGACAAAATAGACTTTAAATGTAAAGCACCTAAATATAAGAACTAGCACCATAAAGCTTCTAGAAGAAAATGTAGGGAAACATCTTCAAGACCTAGTAATAGGAGGTAGCTTCCTAAACTTTACACCCAAAGCACAAGCAACAAGAGAAAAAACAGATAAATGGGAACTCCTTAAAATCAAATGCTTCTGCACCTCAAAAGACTTTGTCAAAAAGGTGAAGAGGCAGAGAACTCAATGAGAGAAAATATTTGGAAATAACATATCAGACAATGGTTTGATTTCCTGTATATACAAAGAAATCATACAACGCAACAACAAAAGAACAAACAACCCAATTATAAAATGGGCTAAAGATATGAATAGGCAGTTTTCTGAAGAGCATATACAGATGGCTTAAAAGCACATGAAGAGATGCTCATTTTCATTGGCTATAAGGGAAATGCAGATCAAGACTACAATGAGATACCACCTCACACCTATAAGAATGGCTGTTATTAAACAAACAGAAACTATAAATGTTGGCGAGGATATAGAGAAATTGGGACACTTATGCACTGCTAGTGGGAATGTATAATAGTGCAGCCACTATGGAAGACTGGCAGTTCCTTAGGAAACTAAATATTAAGCTGCCCTATGACCCAGCAATAGCACTACTTGGTGTATACCCAGAAGAGCTGAAAGCAACGACACAGACAGTTGCACGCCAAGGTCCATAGCAGCATTATGCACAATCGCCAAAAGGTGGAAACAAACCAAATGCCCATCAACAGACGAGTGGATCAACAAAATGTGGTGTGTGTGTGTGTGTGTGTGTGTATATATATATATATATTTATGTATATGGTGGAATATTATGCAGCAGTAAGACAAAATGACATCCTGAAGCACATGCAGAATTGCCATAGCCCAAACACACGTAAAGAGAGGTATGGAAAGATTAAAGGTGATGGTGGAGTTATACATAGAAGATAGGATTTAACAAATGAATATGAATGCTGAATCATTACACTGATATCTCTTTTAGTCTCCAGTATTTTAGAGCAACTAGAAGTAAAAACCTAAAACAGTGAAATTGTAACCCATGTCAAACTCTGAAATATGTTCTACAACTAACTGTGGTGCTGTGCTTTGAAATTTACTGCTTTTTTGTATATATGTTATTTTTCACAAAAAGAAGGAAAAACGTCATAATAAAAAAATATTTAAGCCTTCTAGCCTCCTATATTCTGGAGCAGCTAGAAGGAAAAATATGAGAACATCGTATGGTAGCCCATTTCAAACTCTGGGATCTGTCCTGTGATCACTTGTTGAAGAGTGTTTTGAAAACTATTGCTTTCCTATTTCTTTGCTTTGTATATATGTTATAATATACAATTAAAAAAGTTAAAAAATGCATCCTCTAGAAAAATAATTATTATAAGTCTTTAAACTTGTTTTCTAAAGATGATACTATGGGTTGTTTTTGTGAACGGTCTGAAGTTTGGGACTTTTTTTTTTCTCAAAATAAACAAGATCTTATTAAACTAGGAATTTTGGAGGAATAAAAGCTTTTATTAAAGAAAATTATCTTTTATCCCTAATTTTCCTAACACCTTTCAAACATATCATAAATACATGTTAAACTTTAAAATAAAAAGAACCACACACATTAATAAATGATTAAATACAGATAGATAAGACTAAGGAAGACTCCATGAGGGAGAAATAGAGATATATTGGTAGAATAAGATCAGAATTAAGGAAGGATGTTGTTCCTGATCTGGGAAAGTAGAAAAAATGTGTTCTTCTGGTAAGAAATTCTACCCTAGCCTAGCCACATAATCAGCATAGCAAAGAGATTGCATTCGTGGTACCTCATTCCTTTAGGTGCAGTAATTATGCAAGGAATGAGCAAATGTCCAAAGCTGGGAGGATCAGAATCATTCCCTAGGAATTTTCTACCTGGGGGTGGCAAGGTAGTTCTCTTTATTATCTGGTTACACAGTTCTTCATTTGTAAGCACAGAAGTACCAATGATCGTGATCACTTCATGTTAAGAGGCCTGACTGTATTAGAAGACAATAAATACAAAATGTGGAAAAATGGAAGATGTGTTGTAGGAGCATTTAGGTTCTTGATTCCAGACACATCCAGCTTCATACTTGCCCTTCACAATGACTTTAGTTAATAAAGTCCCTTTTTAGTTTAAACTACTTTGATTTAGATTTCTCACCCTTGAAATCAAAAGATTTATAACTAATACATAGTGAATTTCAGAGGTTCTCAAGCCTTTGGCAGTGTCTGATGATTTTTTCCCCATAATTAACCCTGGATGGCATTTAACATTTACTTGTCTCATTACATGTCAAAAGAGACAAAGATGAAAAAAAAAAAAAAAGAAAAAAAGGGCGGCTGCCGTGGCTCAGCAGGCAGAGCTCCGACCTGCCGTGCTGGAGGTCTGGAGTTCGATCCCTGGTGCCTCCTGCCCATATGCAAATTTAAAAAAAAAAAAAAAAGAGACAAAGGTACACTTATATACCAGTTGGTATGCATACATCACAATCATAAATGTTCCTAACGATACAGCCTCAAAATTATACTATGAAACCACAACAGAAATGCAGGAAGAAATAGATAAACCAGTAACAAAGAGAAAAGTTACTAGAGAAAATACAAATTAACCAAAAGCAAAGAGTTATTAGAGTTACAACAAAATCATTAGTCACAGTAAAGAACAAAAAATAATACCTTCAAAGTCCTGAGGGAAAATACATTTTAATCCAAAAAATGTATATCCAGCTAAAATGTCATCCCAGAATAAGGAGACAATATTTTGCAGATATCTAGAATTACTGACAGAATATAAAAGAATTACTTAAGGATATAGTTTATCTAGAAGAAAAATAAGCTCACAGGAAAGGTATGGTCCACAAGAAACAATGATAACCAGAGAAATTTATTTTTTAAGTTCTTGGTATATTTAATTACTAATGACTACAAAAAGTACCATTTTATGCTAATAAAGAATATGAAAGTAAAATTCTAGACAACATAACAAGATGAGAAGGATGTTAATTAAGGGATAATTAAAGCTTGCTCAGGTTCTTGTCATATACAGAGGAAAAGTAAGACTACAATTGAATTTTTTAAATTGTTAGAGAAAAATCATGATTAAGTGTAAATTAAGACTTCCATTTCTGAAAATATGGTGGACTGAATAATCTGAAAATCTGTCACTCATTTATTCGTTGGACAAATATCTCTAAAATGCTAGTGTTTGATGCATGGCTTCGAATAGATTAGATGCAGCAGACAATAATAGTATACATGCTCAGTATGAACTTTTCCTTTTTCACAATACATTTAGTCTTAAATATGTCAAGGAACCAAGAATAAACTCATAAAAAGACTACTGAAATAACAACACTATCTTCTAAAACTTAATATTATCTCAGACGATTTAATAATAATTTTCTTTTTACAAATTTGAACCTTATGTTGCATTTTAAAAATATGTTCAGGAAAATATAGCATTCTTTCTGCTGGCTTAAAGCTCTATTTACCTTAAATAACAGCAATTTTCAAATTTGATATACTAACATTTACCTGCTAGTCCAATTAATTCAGTTTTCAAAAATATTTTCTAGTTAATAATATAATGCAAGCTATGGAGTCAGCCTATGTTTTTCCATGCAAAGGGATAAAAGTACAACATGCTCAGTGGAAGAAAGTACATATTATTATCAAAAATCATGTGTTTTAAATCAGCAGTATATAAATTTTCCATGAAGTGAATTTAATCAGACTACAAATGTGGGTTATATTCAAGATGAGAGAATTCATTCACAGTTCTGCAAATACATGTCCTCTCTCAAATGACAGAATTATATGCAGTACATTGAAAGTCAACTTTTTACTACCAGCAAATATAATCAAAACAGTTTCACTCAGTGTTTTGCATATTTGTCAATATATTTTATACACATTGGAGCTTTCAGCTGTGGCTTAGGTAGCATTTTACTGTTTTATATTTCTGTTCATATAATGCAGGGATATTGTTCAATGTTTTTTCAGTTCAAGTGAACACATTCAGTTCTTTGTCAAATGTACCACTGTGTACAATGTAAATATGCTGAAAAAAAAAATCATTACCCAAAATGGCAGAGAATAGCTAGCTATTTGCCAAGCCACTACTACTTCCTGAGCACACAACTATACTACACTTCCCAGCCTCCCCTGCCATCAAGTATGGCCATGTAACTTAGCTCTGGCCATGGAATGTGAGCAAAAGTAATAGGCACCACTACTAAGGCCCTACCCATTAACACACTCCCATTCTCTAGCTGGTTCTTATTGCCCAAGTAATCTCAGAAGCCATGTGTTAAAGATGGATGCCAATGACACTGTGGAGAAGAGTCCTCCTAATCTTGATTTCCCCTGCCCCAGCACACAAATATACCATTGTGGGCCCTTACTGCTATTATGTGAGCAAGAAATAAATGTCCACAGTGTTAAATCAAAGCAATTCTAAGATTTATTTGCTGCAGCAGCTAGTCTATTGAAATCAATACAGAAAGTCATACCTTGAAATGGGGTATTGCTGTAAGAAAAATCTGAGGTATGTTTCCTTGGCTTTGTGTTCAGGGAGTGGGTAATAAGTCATTAATATCAGAGGCTGAAAAGATGAAGGTTTCTAGTATGCAACTGCAAAACAGTTGGTACTATGTACTACTGAACCTGTGGCTCTAGGAAAAGTGGTTGGAAATAATCAGTGTTCATGTGCATTGGCTACTATCAGTTGCTCGTAGCGAGAGCATTACAGGAAATAAATGATATTACCAAGAAATGGCCCATTTTCAAGCAGAGAATAAAGGGAATGGAGAAAGTCCAAATATCAAGGACTCTTCAGGGCCATAAAAACTGACTGCTTCTGGATAGTTTAAGGAGATAAGACTGAAAAAGGCCTCAAATGATGAAGGCCCAGTAAGACTTCTCTGTTGAACAAAGTGACTCAGTCTATCAAAAAGTTCAGAATAAGGATATTACTTTCCCATCAAGTATAATGAGTTGAACAAGAGAAAGGCATGGGGATCAGAAATCTATATCTGGGAAAGAACTCTGAGAATAGTTACTGGCACACAGAAATGACTAGAAGCAAATAAATCAGAATCCTACCACTGCAATGTGAATGTGGAACAAGCTGGACTAAAAAAGTCTTGACTAATCTGCAAACATTGAACAATCATCTGGCCCCCAACTTTCAGGTACAGGAAGTAGGCTGCAAAGGAGGCATGGCCTCAAAGAAGGCTTGCTCTTCAATGTCCACTTTAGTTGGTGCCTTAGAAAAGGAAAACATTGCAAGAGGGACATCCAGGACCCAAGGAGCACAGACAAGGAAGTTCCCACCTGAGCGCAGGCTCAAAAACCAATCAAGGAAACCCCTGCCCTTTCTCCAGGGTAAGTGATCTGCACAATGCCTGATCAGCAGGATACGACAATAGTTGTGGGCCAATGACCAGTATATGCCTTTCATTTTTCTCTTTTCAGAATGGGAATTTTTGTTGTGGTTACCATGCCCCTTTTCACTATATATCAGGAGTTGAGTTATAGAGGGAAGATAACATACCTATTAAGCTCTTAGATCTCTGGACTGTGAGAAGACACATCTGAACCTGACAGAGAGGATTACATATTACCCAAAGAATCTAGACTTTAAGCCAGATTCAGTGACTGGATGAGACTTCAGGAATAAGAATAAGGTGGATATTTGATAATCAAAAGGGCAATACTGGGACAGACAATAGCCAACCCTTCACCAAAACCATTCCATCTTCATCCTGGGTACACTGCTACATTACATTTCCTTTGCAAGTCAGTGTGGCCATGCAACTGAATTCTGGCCAGTGGAATATCAGTGTCCTTTTTGGACTTGGCCTAAACATGATGGGTTTCCCCATTTGCTTGGCCCATAAAGACCTCAATTCATTGTTCACCATTCTCTTTCCTGAGCCTCCAGCTGGATGTTGATGCCAGCTATGGAAGTCTAACATTGAAATGACAGAGTATCTGGTAGTATAGATCCCTAAATAAGTGCATATAAAAAGCCCATGCCCCTCCTCCAAGTTCTCTACTGCATTGGACCCATGCAGACTACTATGAGAGTAAGAAATAAACTTCCACAGTGTTAAACCAATAAAGTTTCATTTGGTATCGCCTATCTCAACTAATATACCAACTTTCCAAAGGTACTCCAAAATTCTTTCACCGGGTCCTGGAGAATTTTCATAGAGAAAAGAAAATGATAGACTCTTTCATTATAAGTTAAGACACATTGGTTTTAGCCCAGTGAAAATTATTTCAGACTTCTGACCTCCAGAAGTTCAAAGCAATAAATTCATGTTGTTTTAAGTGAATAAATTTGTGGTAATTTGTTACAGCAGCAATAGGAAACTAAAACAATCAATACGCTTAAGAACATAATTTATGAAATGCTACATTAAACAATGTAGCACTTAAAGCAAAGGAGCTAATAAAGGGAATAATTTGAAATTTATAAATTCTCATTTTATCGACTGTGGAATTTGGATATATTATTTCTATTCTGGAGCAGAAACTTCTAGCTGTCCACCAAACATCTGTGATTTCCCCCTACAATCATCTAGACTTGTTTCTGATGATCAAATTAATATTTCCCAGTCCCCTTTGCAACTAAATAGGGTCTTGTGGCTAGCTCTCACCAAAACAGAGTAGAAGTGATCTTTGTCTCCATTTCTTTCCTCTTCATTTCCTCTGCTAGCACAAACTTGAAAGCCATATGTTTACGATGGAAGCTCAACAAAATGAAAGGAATCTAGCTTTCTAAGTCACTGTTTAGAGGAGAGCCAATTATGAGCCAACCAATTATGAATATATGCTTTTTACTTTATATGAGACAGAAATAAACTTCTACCATATTAAACCATTATACATTTTTACGCTTTTTGTTCCATGTTTTTTCTTTCTATCTTAACTGATACAAACATTCTGAGGCTCGTCTGAAAAAATAAAGCCAATCATTTCAGCTCACCAACATAATTATTGGGAAAGTCAGAGACGATTGCCCTGGTGAAAGAAACTTGAAAGCATCAAATCAACAAGCACATCACTTCAAAAATAGTATGGTGGGTACAGGGTTAAAGGCATGGGCAGCGGATTCTGAGAAAACTAGCATTGAAAACTAGCTCCACAATTCACTAGTTGTATAGCCTTAAACAAATTGCTGTATCATCATCAAGACTCCTTGTTATCACATATAAATTGAAGATAATCTGCCTTATTTTATGGGGTTGTTATGGAAATATTATAACACATACAACATGCTTAGGGAAAACCTGGGTATTCAGTAAGATGCTCAGTTAATTCTCTTCCCTCACCCCATACTAATTCCAGAGTATAAAATGAACCTTAGAAAATCAGTAATTTGTTTTGATATATAAAGACACCAAACATTGATTCAAAGGAACATTAAAAGACATAATGCAAATATAAGTCAATAGTGTTAGGGAGACAACATCTTAGTGAACAGTTTCTGGGAGTTATTTCCCTCTTATCTCTCAATTCCTCTGCCCCTCCTCAATCCATCCTCCTTTGCCAAACACTGAAAGCTCTAAAAGCAGTCACAAAATAGAGAGTGGATTAGATATTTGTCAGCTGAGATTTTATTACTACATTCTCCAAACTTACACAAAACTAAAGACACCAGATCTTGCTCCCTTTTCAAGTTAATCTCAAATAGAGTGAGTATTCTGGTAGGCATAACTGATAATCACAATAATTTAATGTTTGCTAATCATTCTAAAAAGTTGAAAGCACTTTCATATTTATTTTTTTCAATATAACAAAAGAAACATGATCAAGTAATACCTACTAGAAGTAAAACCTGTAAGTCATGAATCTCATGAGCCAAGGAGAGATTACAGTGTGTTTGTTTGTCACTGTTAAGCTACCATATTACCCCAAAGACAGCTGAAATAGTTTACTCTCCAGGTTCTTGCAAGAGGATTCTTGTTAATAATTGTCTGATGCCAAATGACGCCAAAGCCAAGTATGTAATAAAACAGCATTATACAACAAAATAATTAACTTCCATAGTTCCTTTAAAAACCTGTTTTCTCTCTAGGCATACATGTGCTAAAAATGAATATAACAAGCCCCAAGTCATATGCATAAAGTTGAACATTCAGATACAATAATAATCACATTACTAAAGTTTTTTTGTGTGTGTGATGAAACAATGCATAAAATAGATTCAGCAAAGTGTGAAAATCATTGCATGGTATCCAGTGAAGTTCCAATAATAGTTTTTCTTAATAAAAGCAACAGAAGGAAAGGCAGTAGTTTTGATGGCATGGAATAGATGACCAAAATCCTACTGCACACACTCATGCATGCACACACACACGCATGCATACACACACACACACACATGCATGCACACACACATGCATGCATGCACACACACGCGTGCATGCACACACACACGCATGCATGCACACACACACACGCATGCATGCACACACATGCACACACACAACACTTGGAGCTACATTGAGCACAGCGCTTCTTTCAAAATAAATGACAGCTCTCGGATTGGTATGTCTTGCTTGCCTGCAGAGGAAGACAAAAAATTGGCTAAATAAGAGCAAACAACATTGATCAAAGGACAGGAAAGTATTTGTGGCCTGTATATATGACACCGTGTTTTTATCGAGCAGCATTTCACTTTAACATTGCCTCGTAGGCAATCTGGACCAACATGAAATTAGTCAATTAAAGTGCAAACCACTCTGTGGATCCCCAATTAATATTCATGCATGAAGAGAATAAGGAGATATTTCAAGATCTCTTTTTTATAAAGAGAAATTCAATGTTTTTTTTTTTGCCTAAAGTTTGACTTGGAAAGAAAATACATCCAAAAGGGGCTCAAATGGGGCTTTAGCATAATTTTTAAAACAAGCCCAAGCATTGTAATGTAATGAGCCTGGCACCGGGAGCCTGAGGAAGAGTCTGGGCTTGGCCAGCAAGAGGCTCTTCAAGTCCTCTCCTGGGCCTTAATTACTTTAGCTGGCTAATACTTTTCTTGCCCATCTCACAAGGTTATTCTGAGAATTCAATGAGATAAAAGTACTCTGCTAAACTTAGAAGTGAATTGTGAACAAAAGATATTGCCACTATGCTTTATTCAAAGTCATGCTTGCAGCTACAGACATAGTTACAAAAACGCATGGACACCCTTGATCTGTTTCATATAGTCACAACTCTTTCTCAACATCCCCTCTAAGTAACATCAATTAATTCTTTTCCTTAATAACATTCATACATATCAATAATTTATAGTCGTGGAGTCAAAACCTCAGTTCTTGAATCACATTCTCTTCCAAAAAATGCATCACGCCTTCACACATCTGAAGGAGTATATGGTCTGTTCAGATTGTTCATTTGTAAAACAAGTTCTCACATGCTGACTGAATTATTGGCCTGTAAACTATTTAGACGGCAATGAGAGACTGTGTCTACATGAGTGATGACAGAACATTACAACAATAACGCTCAGCCAGGCTGATGCACTATAGTTCATGGGGCCGCAGTGCTCTCAGTTACCAAACACCACAAATGGAAAAGGTCTCTAAGGTGTTTTGCCACTACATGCGTAAATTGGGGAGTGAAGAGTTGAGAGAAAATAGGACATTTTTTAAAAAGAAAGAAATAAAAAATAAACTACAAAATAAAATAAACCACTCCTATATTTTTCTTCTCAGAAGGTTGTATTTTTTTACCCCAAAACTGAGAGAAAACCTTTTTCCCCATGCATTTCATTTTTCCCCTCCCAATGATTCATTTCTGCATACTTTCATGAGCCAACCAAACAAGATGGAATATTTTTTAGGACCCTAAAGTTGGCAAAGTGACTTGAGACGTGTATAATAAGGTTCTCTTAAAATTAATATATTTAATATGCAATTATTTTGATTATATCCAAGTTTTCCCTTATTCCACAACAGGGTAATTCTCATTCTCATAACTTTAATACAAAAAAATTATACTACCCATAGTTTGGCATTTATTTTGTTAAATATTAAAATGCTAGCATTCAATCAGTATTTTATTTTCTAAGCATTCAGAATTCATAAAATCACAGAATCAGTGAAATTATGATTAATTTAGGACAAAAACAAAAATGTATTATAAAATTTCAAGCGAAAGTATACATATATAAAACATGAATGTTACATACTATAACCACAGGTAGGAAAAGCTATCTTAAAGAGTACATGAAAATGACAAATATTAAAAGAAAAGACTGATAAATTAGACTACACTAAAGCCAGGAAATTCTGTTCATTAAAAGGAACCATTAAAGGTGAAAAAGCAAGCCACAGAGTGGCAGATATTATTTGCAATACATATAACTGACAAAGGATTTGTATCAAACATATATACAGAACTTCTACAAGTCAATTTTTAAAAAGACAGACCAAGGGGTGCAAGGGTAGATCAGTGGTAGAATTCTTACCTGCAATGCAGGAGACCTGGGTTCGATTCCTGGCCCATGCACTTCCCCCAGCAAAAAGACAAACAAGCAAATAAGCAAAACAAACAAAAATTCAACAAATGATGCTGCAATAATGGGATACTCACATGGAAAACTAATGAAATATGACCCCATCATACAGCATACAAAAATAATAATGATAATAATAATAACAACAACAATAATAATAAAGCAGACCAAGAGAGTTACATGTCACAAGAGGCTGTCCAAATGACCAATAAACAAACAAAATATCAACCTCATTATAATCAGGGCAAAGCAATTTGCAACTGTAATGAAATACCACTTTACTCCCAATATAATGGCTAAAATTTAAAAACTGAAAAATACCTATTGTTGGCAAGAATATGGGACAACTGGAACACACATACATTATTTGTGGGAGCATAAACTGATATAATTGGTTTGGAAAACTGTCTGGCAGTATCGAAGCTGAACACATGTATTCTCTGAGAACTATCATTTCCACTCCTAAATATATGCCCAATAGAAATCCAGCCACGTGTGAACAAAAAAATGAGCTGAACATTCATGACAACATTATTCATGATATTCCCAAACTGAAAACCATGCAAATGACATCCAGGGAAGAAAGAACAAGTAAATAATAATATATTCATTCAATTGAATAATACAGAGCAATAAAATGGAGAACAAAAAAGAAAAGTACACACAACATGGCTGAATCTCAAAATCATCAATTTGAGTAAAAAAGTTTACAAAAATGATAGAAAGTGTTATGATTCCATTTGTATTAAGTTTAAAAATAGACAAAAGTAAAAAAAAGAAAAAGACAAAAGGAATTGCTGATGTTAGAAGTCAAAATAACAGTTGCCTCTAGGTGAAGTGGTGGTGATATGGGGAGAGGACTGGGGGCTTCTGGGCAATTCAGTGTGTGTATTTCTTGGTAGTGGTTATATGGATTTGTTTACTTTCTGATAATTTATAAAGCTGCACTCCTATAATGTGCGTACTAATGTGTATACTTTTCTATATGTACATTATATGCCAATAAAATATTGTTGGAAATTATTGCACAGAATATATCGGAATACTGAAAATTGCCATTGCAATCAGTATCTGCCTTCATGTTATGAGATTTCCAAATTTTACAGGTAAAAGGTAGAAACAACCACAGAAACACATGTTCCTTTTCTTTTGTTTTCACTAAAATATCTGAGTATTCAATGAAAGCACAAAATAGTGTCAGTACCAGAAATTAATTTGAAATCAGTACACATAAACTGCATGGAAACTTGTCATAAAAGTTTTAAATTACTGCTAAAACATTATCTCCCTTGCTTCATACAGTAAACACTTTTCTGTAACAAGAGAAATGCCTCTATATTTTCCAATTTATCAAAGAGAATGCTTATCCTTTCTTCAGATAAAGAAAAGACTAAAAGAGAAAGAAAGCAAATAAAATAGTTTGAGAATCATAACCATTGCCAAGATAATAGTTAATAAAAGGAATTAGGCAAGAGAATGAAAAAAAAATGTCAGGGATTTGAGGGACACCATACTTTTGTGATTTTGACCCACAGTGGGTTCTTCCAGACCTTCTGAAGAAGGCTGACTAAATCATCCTTGAAGAATTAAAAGTAAATATGTCATGAACAAAGGCCGTGAGTTGAAGTGTGTGGTGGGTAGTATTGGGTGTGGGGTATAGAAGTGACTATGAATCGATGACAAACCCTCAGAAGCTGTTCCTATTTCAGGGATATACCCACAAAAGATGTCCCACGCTCATGGTATTTCATGTGAGATAATAACCACTGTTAAGAAAGATCTAGAAAGTATCTTTATGGAGAAGGTAACTCAAGACTTTAGGAACCTGGGTGGTATTTTTATCTCCAACTGAAAGCTTGAGTTGGCAAAGAGAAAAATGAATGGGTGGTTATGAGATTACAGAACATGATTTGGATTTCTGGGATGGTTTTAGATACCAAATGATGGACTCTTTAGGTGGGGCAAAACAGTCATCCCATGAGAAGTGGAAGAATCAATAAATTTGCAGAAATGTACAGCTTTGATCAGGAAGGCCATAAATGGGAAAAGAATATGGCGAGGTACAAACAGTCAAAACTATAAAAATAGAATGGTTACTTTGGAGGATATGAATGACATTGGAAGAAGACTCATGTCGAGGAAATACTTAATAATTCATATGAGAAACCTTTTGATAAGGAGAAGGGAAAATAAGAGTTATGATTTGAAAAGGCCATACTACAAAGTACCATGAGTAATAATTTTGAGAAACTAACAGAAGGAAGTAAATACAATTTGATTTGCTAAATCAGTAAACATTTATTGAATGTTGATTACATACTAGGCTTTGGGTTACAGAGATGAAATACAGTACCTGAAAGCCTCAAAAAAGTGTATAGTGCAGTGGATGAGATGTTGAGGAATTGACAATTATAAAATAGTATGGTAATACTGAGAGTGGTATACATAGGTTGTCAGAGGCAAAAGCCATCTAGCTCAAACCAGAGGGCATGGAAAGCTTGCTAGAGTAGATGTCTTGAATAGAGTCCTAAAGAACAAAAAGGAGAAAGGTGTTTTCTAGGCAAAGAAAATAATGTATTTCTCAAACTCAATAGGATAAATTTGTCACAATCAGGGATAAAAGTGTATATCTCACTCAAAAGAAACCTGGATTCATGTTATGGGTACAAAACATGGAAGAGAATTGAAGGACAAAGGAAGAGACAGACATGAGGCTATTCCTGGTATATACTGTAGACCATTTGGTCATATGGAGGATGAGAATGTCACATTTCCTTGACACAGACATCTCAAAAGCAAAAAGAGAATGAAAACTAATATTAACTGAGCATCTACCATGGAGCTACCAGATATCGTACTAAACACATTCACATATACTGCCTCAAGATACAGGAATCACAGGGAGCTTCAAGTAGTTTGCCAACCCTTGGAAGCCTATTGCTAAAATCAGTGCATCTGATAAATCCTTGATGTACAAGAGTCCCTGTTGGAGAAGTTAGAAGAAAGAGAAAAGATTCCTAGTCTCTGAACCCAATTTGATCAACAAAGAGAAATTAGTTAATGAAGGAGAAATGGTTGGATAAATCCAAAATGTTAGCTCATGTTATGGTCAGGGACAGAAATGCTAAATATCACCAGATTTGTCATCTAAATATAATCAGATTTGTAATTGGACAATACTTTCTAAACTTTCAAAGAATGGAGCCTTCTTTTTAATAGCACACATATGTTTTACAGACCTTCACAAGGCAGTTATGCCAGTTAATTAAAAAACAACATAATGACTATGTGTGGGGGTAGGGGAGTATTGAACAAATGTTGCTATAATAAAGGTATACGTGATTTTCAGAACCTGCTTGACAATTTTACCCCTCAAAAGTAATTAAGAATGCAGAAGTACATAAATATCAAGTATAGAGGAATGTTTCTCATTTGAACAAATACCATGTGTAAAATCCATTTTAATACTTTCTCAGTACAGTCTCACTGGTATTATTTTTAGAAGGTATTAAACAAAGGGATATAATTCTATAAGATGAATATGCACATTTATGAAACCCCCTCTTGTAAAGTGATATACAAGATTGAATGCCTGCTTTTGCCAGCAAGAATGAACAATTTTTCATTTTGGGGAAGTGCATTATATCTTTGAGCCTAGCCTGGGATCATTTAGTAAATTATCTTTTCCAAGCACTAAATAGCCAGTAGCTTCAAAGAGTTAATGAACCCCTTAAAAAGAGAGTGATTTACTTCTTTCTCACCAAGAGGGTCAAGCCAGTCTATTCATTTGTCCCCTCACCATTCAAGTGAGGCAGGGATGAGACGCATATTATATTCTCAATTACAAGACTGGGACAAAGTCCAGAAGGACTTACTAACTGGCACAAGGCCACAGAGAAGTGATGCGCAGAGCTGTGACAGGAACTCATAAGCCCCTGGGTCCTGTGCTAAGTCCACCGAGCAATCTTGTGGATGTATGAAGGCTTGGCCTCAATAAATCTGAAAATGTACTCATATAAATACGAACAGCCCAAGTGAAAAATATAAGTCTTAAGATATGGATTTCTCTCTGAAAATGTAATGCTACTTCGAGGAATTATTTTATAAATGAATAATGAAAAATTGACTCAAAGTTTATTTACAGCCAGAAGATTTTCAACATCTAAGATGACAGACGGCAGTTCAATAAATTGCGCTAAAACCAGAAATCCTTTTCATATAATATTTAAAAGATTGGATTTACTTTGAACCCAGGGTGCAAAGATGGGAATCTGCAGCTAGTGTTTTCAACAAGCATAATTAATCAAAGTGCAAGTAGAATGATTGACTATTCCTTCAACTCCACAGATTACTTTCATGAGTTTTTGAACAGTCCTGAATCCAATTTTTGGTTAATGACTCAAGTTAATTTAAATAAATATATTAACAGCTAAAATTTTTATCCAACAGTTATTCAACAGTGATTTGTTAACATGCATACTATGTGGGTATTATGGCATGTGAGCAAAACAAATCTCTACCCACATGAAACTTATAACCTAATGAGATAGTCACATAAAGTATACAAATAGACATTACAAAGGGGAATACATACTATGTAAAAGAAATCTAGTGGGCAAGAGAATGTACAATAGGGACACCCAAAAGGAATGGGGGTAGAGGAGAAAGAAGTAAATTAAAAGGTTCCTGAGGTAGAGCCAACTAGGCAAAGAGGGGTAGGGAAGGAAGTGTCTATAGGATCATATTCCATATTTATGCTTCTCACATATATTAAATACCATCAAATTCATTTTGTGTTATTGGAAATATATATATATATATATATATATATATATATATATATATATATATATATATATATTTGGTAACTTTGTTACCTTTTTTTTATTATTACTTTACTTGGAAGTGATTTTAATATTCAGGGACCTTTTGTCCATTATTTTATTTTATTCTATTTGCTCCTAAAAGCAACTCTATCGATTAGGTAAGATGATACATTGATCCTCTCTTTCTATCTGAGATTCCATAGATTCATTATCACATGGTTAGCAACCCTGGAAGACAGAATAGTAAACTTGGTCTTCTAAGTCCTGGCCCAGGGCTACTGGAAAGACACTTGGAATTGAGCTATACAGATAACATTAAACAAAAGAGAGACGTTCTATAGTGACTTGTTTAGGCATCCAATGCTGTGCTGGTTTGAAAGGATGTATGTCCCCTAGAAAAGCCATGTTTTAATCTAAATCCCATTTCATAAAGGCAGAATAATCCCTATTCAATACTGTATGTTTGAAACTGCAATCAGATCATCTCCCTGGAGATGTGATTTAATTAACAGTGGTTGTTAAACTGGATTAGGTGACAACATTTCTCCACCCATTTGGGTGGGTCTTGATAAGTTTCTGGAGTTCTATAAAAGAGGAAACATTTTGGAGAATGAAAGAGATTCAGAGAGAGCAGAGCAGAACAACATAGGCACAAGAAGCAGAGTCTACTAGCCAGCGGCCTTTGGAGATGAAGAAGGAAAATGCCTCCTGGGGAGCTTCATGAAACAGGAAACCAGGAGAAGAAGCTAGCAGATGACACCGTGTTCGCCATATGCCCTTCCAGATGAGAAAGGAACCCTGACCATGTTCACCATGTGCCTTTCCGGATGAGAGAGAAACTGTGACTGTGTTCGCCATATGCCTTCTCACTAGAGAGAAACCCTGAACTTCATCGGCCTTCTTGAACAAAGGTATCTTTCCCTGGATGCATTTGATTGGACATTTCTATAGACTTGGGACATTTTCTTGGCCTTAAAACTGTAAGCTAGCAACTTATTAAATTCCCCTTTTTAAAGCCATTCCATTTCTGGCATATTGCATTCCAGCAGCTAGCAAACTAGAACAAATGCTAATAATTTTGATGCAAAACTCATGTTGTAACCTGAACTAAATGAATTGGCATAAAGCACTTCCCAAATGCACTTGCCAGTATATACTATTTAAACTAAGGAATTGAGTTTAGTAGAATCCAAACATTTGGCTTCTCTAATTTAAATTAATGTTATATATTTTATTCATACAGCTCATAATCTTAAGGATGTTGTAAAGTGCAGCTTTGCCCATAGTTTTATCCATTGGTTCTAGATGAATGGATGAAATAAAGCATTCAGTAACATAAAAGCTTAAAAGTAAAACATGATGAGTTTATATAAGAAATATGTCAGACTGCTAATACTAAATGTACAGCTTCTTTTAAATGGCATTATACAAGTAGGAATATATATTTTTTTCTCACATATCTAAAACAATTCTAGTTAGATAGAAATTCTTAAAGTTTGCCTAACATTCCCTTGGAAAGGAAGGCTATTCACCAATACTGATCACTATATGACTAGAGGGTACAGAAGTCCCAATCCAACATACAAAAGGGAGCCTTAAAATGAAAAATTATACTTTTCCTGTTGATGGGTATCTTGACACTTTAATTTTTAAATCAATACTATATAAAATACCACCAAACTATCATTTTTTATTCAAATTATACCTTTTCATGTAATATTACGTGAAATATTGTCACTATTAAGATGAAGAAATCTATCTATCCTGGTTGACTTTTATTTAATATCTCTTCTGTTACACTTACTAGGGCCAAAAATTACTAGCTAAGACTTAACAGCTCTGTGCTTCTTCATATCTCATCTCTGAGCCTCTCAAAGCTGATCCAACTTCTGACATACTTGCCTTCAGCCAACATTTATCTGTCATACCAAAATTGGAGCATGATAACAATTTGTAAAACCATGTTCCATTTCCAGATGAGTCAGTGCAGCCTTCATGCGAACTGCTATACCATGCCTGTACCAAGGGGAATCCTGACATGGTGTCCAAGAGAAAAATTGAGACATAACAGACACTGAAACGAATGAACTGCATTTCCTTTCGACCTCCTTCTCCACTAATCTCAGGCAATCATTTTAATCTCTTTTTTAACAACACAAATTTAATTTTGAACAGGATTATTTTTTGGTACTTAATTAGGGTAATTAGTATTTTGAAGCATTTAAACATCATTGGAAATCATACTGATTGCACCAACTAAGAAAATCATTTCAGACTATGCAAAGACAGGCAATAGACTTTTGATTAAAATATCCAATTCTGAATAAAGGGAAATTATTTTGATATAATTACTGAAGGTCAAAAATAATACACTAACCTATAAAGACAAGCACAAACCACATGTCCAGTACTAGTTGGGGGTACCTATTATAACTGAAAAAAAAAAGTGATGTTTGACTGGGAAACTTTATAATTTTACCTTGTCTGAGTTATAAAAATGTCTTCAAGTCATGAATATTATGTATAGAGAATGATAAAATAGACTAATAAAATCAGCAAACATTTTTAATAACTGAAAGGGGCCATAGAAATCATTCAGCCCAATTTCCCAATCATATTAGTCAGGGCCGCTCAGAGAAGTTTGAAATAAGTAGTTGGCTATTTCAAAAATTTTGTATCAGTCTGAATCTATCCTTGCCCTAAATGCAAAACGTAAATTTTCCACATGCAAAACGTAAATTTTCAAACCTTTAATTTAAAGCACGTGCTCTCATGGACAGGAAGCAGCAATGAGACTGTCAACTACTTGAGGTCAAGGTCTAAAAGTTGTTCATTCATCCATAAATTCTATTAAATGAATAAAAAATAAACAGATGAATATGAGTTCTGAGTTAGACTCTGAGTAGGTCAGGCACTGTGAATGTAGACTCACCTCTATATTCCCAGCACCTGGCACAGAACATAGCACATAGTAGCCCTTCATCTGTTTTGCTAAGTTGACTCTTTGACCCTCTCTTCCTACAAGCTGGGGTAATAGCTCTTGCTTAACATTTTTGTCATATGGAATATTGAAGCAAATAATGTATGTGGAATTTTTGAAACCTATTTAAACTTATTTCAAAGTAGCTCTAAGCCTTTGCTTTCCATGAGCCTCTAAAATAGCCAGTTCTGATCATAGGAAGAACAGGGTATAACTCTGTAAATAATCAAATTTGGAGGAACAACCTATTTTTAGAGGACTTCTTTGAAAACAGTGATGTATCTCTGTACTAAGATGGGAAACTCCTTAATAGGAGCAAGATTTTAGGGAAATTTTCTTCTTAAGTTAGTCCCTTTTCCAAGCCAATCTACATTTGGAACTGCTGTTCCATCAGTGACTACAACAGCTAACTTTTCCCTTTTCTTTCAATGTTTCTGCCCTCTATGAGTCTGCATAGGATGTGTGAGAAGCTACCACAGAAATTCAGGAGTACAAATGAGTAGAACTAAAGTGAAACACTTATTAAGCACACACATCGGTG
>PVIY010028092.1:20981-33611 GCA_004026745.1 Myrmecophaga tridactyla
GAATGGCTTAAATTTCCAATAAATTTGGTATATCCAGTAGAAAATTATGGAATTATTAAAACTAGTATTTTTAATAATTCCACAATTATTTTTAAATATTTTAAAAGATGAAGAAATATTCATAATGCTATTTTAAAGGAAAAAAATAAACTAGGTATGCTGTATGACTCCAATTATTTAAAATTCATAGACATATATTAAATAACTACTTCGGAAAAAAATAAGTTAGTTCCCCATTGTATACTTCAAGCAGTCTGTACTTCTCACTTAGTGTACTCACTGTAATGGTTACTACTTATTCACCCAACAACCCTTAAGCTGTTAGCCTTGTGTACCTCAGTATGCCCAGGGCCCAGCATAGTGATGAGTATTTACTAAGTACTCAGTAAATATTTGCTAAACTAATGAAGGAACTAAATAACAAAGAAATAGAAAAAGACCAGAAGGAAATACAATAAAACAATTAAAGTTGTTTTCTTTGGAGTGATGCGATTAGAAATGGTTTTAATTATCCTCTTTAAAAAATTCTATATGTTAAAATATTTCTAAAATGAGAAAAATAATTTTTAATCACAAAAAAATTAGTGAAAGATGTCAATTTCCAAGACCACGTATACTATAAATCCATTTATACCAGATATTCAGAGTAGGTGAATAAATAGAGACAGAGAGTAGATAAGTGGCTGCCTAGAGCTGCTGGGTGGAAGATGGATGTTCATGAGATTTCTTGTTGGCAAGATGAATATGTTCTAAAATTAGGTTATGGTGATTTTGCAAAACTCTGTAAATATATTAAAAAGCATTTAACTGTACACTTCAAACAGGAGAATTTTATGGAATGTAAATGATATTTCAATAAAGCTGTTTAAAATATTTTTAAGGTTATTAGTAAAAATTATTTCATTACAAGCTTTTATTTATTTATTTTTTCATTTAAATCCACTAAGGTCTTCAGGGATGTAGTTCTGGATGTTTCCCTGAAAAAATATTTTTTTCTTATAACCTCTTCAACAAAAGATAGTAGAGACAGGTTTAGCAAAAAGTGAGACCATTCTTTTAAGGTAATCTCTTAACTCATAAGCTAGGATATCTTAATAGAATTCCTTCTGGATTTTTATTATTTGTACCTCACAGAAACTCTCAATAACAAAACAGAGGAAAACTTGCTATATTTGAAAAACATGCAGTACTCTACAAACAATGATATCATTAAGACTGAAGTTAAAATTTATTTTATCGTTTCTTCCTTTAATTTACACGGCTCTGACCATTTTCTTCTAAACAATAAGCATTTAGTAACAACTCTCCAACCACTCCGTTCTACATCATCTAATTCCCCATGACATCTTTTTAAGATAGAGATGGGTAGATAGAGTTTCCTGTTGTAAAGTAAGATATCTCATTAGATTGCTAAAAGAAAACTCCCTGGCCAACTGCCATTCTTCTCAAAGAGACTACAGTGTGGGATAATCCTTGAGACAGTTGATGTGAATGCTAAAAATTGAGGATCGTGATGGTAGTGGGATTGGCTGTACCACCGGTGGGGAAAGAAAGCACTGTAATGGCATAGCCACTGAAACCATAAAGTTCAATTCATGAGAAAGAACAGGATAAGGACAGAAGTCATATTTATCTATTCTCTGAACTGACTTTAAATTTCAATTTCTTAAGCAAAGACTTTCTCAGCTTTTGACACCACATAAATTATGATCACTTGGTTAAATGATTACACTTAAAGGGTGATAATACACTTATGAAACCCTCTAGAATTGGAGTGAGCAGACCAGTTCCAAAGCTCGGTTAAGCTTGTTTAATTTAGACATACTTTTAAACTTCAAATTCTGACATTGTGTTGCTTTGGCTAGCGTACATGCTAAATATGAGCTTCCATATTACCAAGATACAGAGATGGATGAAAGGAGAAATGAATGATAGATAGATACATGGATACAGAAGGATAATATAACAAGGTGAGAAAGAGGAGGGAAGGAGGCAGGGAGGGAAGGAGAGAGAAAATACTGAGAATTTTAACTGGCAATGATAAATTATAAGACTGCTTAGGACAGAAAATAATTTGGGTCTAAAATGAATGATATGACTCACAAAATGAAGTAGGGTTAAGAGGCATAAGTTAAAACAGCACCATGATAACAGAACATGGCACTTATAACATTCATAACATATTCTGAGCAGTCTGAGGACAGCAGTAGAAAGAGAAGAAAAGAGATTGTGTGCTATTTTAACCATAAACTTCTTTTCAAATATCCAGAATACACTGAAAAAAAAAATCCTAACTCTGTCCTATATAAGACAACACTTTTATATGTTCAAGTTTTGCTTTGACAGGGCAAAGGGGTAAGGGATTTTTAAATTATGACTCAACAATATATCCCAGAGTTGAGTTGTTCTGATACAGGGTCACAGGGATTGTACTCAATAATATCTAACCCACTAATAGAAAAGCTATCAGAAACTCAAAATGTGATATATGTAGAGCAATAAACTCTGCTCAGCTTAACACACAAGGACACAACAATGGAAAACATAAAAATAGACAGTAAGGGTAGCATCCAAATTGGAGACATCATGTTGCATGCACTCTAAAATGCTGCACTCAAGTTAGGGGAAGGCAACCATGTAATCACTCCTTTAAATACTGTGCACAGATTGACTAGTTTAAAATACAAGCAAAAAAATTAAAAGTCTAAGAACAGAGAAACAGTGTCACCTCTGGAACTACATACACATTGGGTAGAGGACAAACAGCACTGATGTAGGCATCAAGGAAACTGCGGTACTCACTTCTAAAAAATTTGGAAAAATTACAACTTCTCCATGTTTTTCCTCTTCTGCAACCTGGGATGTCTGTCTGACTTGCCTCTTGAGACTGTGCTGTCATGCTCAAAGAGCTAATATTTGTAAAAACATTTTGAAAACCATAGAGTACTATTAAAAATAAAGTATCATTATTTGAAATTAAAAATAGATAAGAATACCCTGTTTTTCAGATCCAGAACACTTTTTTCTTTCCTTGGCCTAGTATCTTCTAAAGGGAATAGTGATTCCAACACAGCACCCCTCTGCTTTTGCTTTCAAGAGACTTCACAATCAACCATGACCACTATTAATTTTTAGAATGACAAAAACCTAGATAAAATTAGTTTTTGTCCAACCATGCTTCCTGAGATTACTATTTTTAAGGTTCTAAGTTGAGTTTAGCTGCTACACTCGAGGCAAATTTTCTTCTCCAGCGTTAGAAGGGAGGAACGCTGTGGTAACTGGAGTTACATACTCCTGAAAAACATATTCTTAATCCATTTCTGTGGGTGTAAACCCATTGCACATAGGACCTTTTGATGAGGTTACTTCAATTAAGGTGTGAACAACTGAATCAGTATGGGTCTTAATTATTATTGAGGGCCCTAAAGGGAAGGCCACCAAGAGAGATGCCAGCAAGGGTAGCCAGAAACTGAAAGTCAATTGAACCCACAAGAGAAAGAAGATGTCATGATGCATACTGCCATATGATGGAAAAGCCAAGGAGCAAGGATCATCAGAAGCCAGCTTCAGAACACCAGTCTTGGGAGAGAAAGCATTGCCTTGCTGATGCCTCAATGTTGGACTTATCCTAGCCTCAAAACTGTGAGCCAGTAAACTCTCATTGTTTAAGCCACCCCACTGTATGGTATTTGTTTTAGAAGCTGGGCATATCACTTAACAGATTCCTTCTACCACCCTGGTATTCAGGTTTTAATTGGAAGCAGTGGCGGACTAATTCCCGCACAAGAATGGGTGGGAAATCTTCTCTGTAGTCTAGTCCTTTTCCCATTGACTAGACTTATAACCTGTCCCCAGACATTCTGGATCTAAACTATATAGTCAGTGGTCTAATTCCAGAGTTTGAAAATGGTTTTCTTATTCTGAATGGAGAAGAAAAAAAATAAATGGATCAACATTTCTTTCAGTGGCTTAAATTCTACTTCCTCTATCTGTCGATGACTCTCCTGCTCCCCTCCTGTAGCCTTCAGAGTGTGAGTCACTGACATTGAGGGAAAGGGGAAGGACAGCTTTTGAAGGTATTAAGAGAGAAGACTATCAGTCCCCTTCCTTTAGTACCCTTTTAAGCCCTGTACAGACATGTTAGCAGATGGTAATTCAAGGCAAGTATAGATAGCAACTAATTCATATTGATTATCTATCATGTGGCAGAACCTAAATTACAAGTTTCTATGCATTGACTCCACACAGTCAACACCATTTACAGACCATAATCAAGTCAAAAAGATCCCAAATGATTGCCAAGAGCTCTTTTCCCGTTGTTTGCCAGTTTAGCAATGGCCGGCACATGACAGCGGTATTTGCTTATGCCCTTCGGGCAGGACACGTGGATAAAACTCTGGAGGCAGGCAGGCATGGGTTCAAATTCCCACTCAGTCACTTTTAGTCGTGATCTTGAACAAGTCACTTTTACCATTTGCTGAATGGTAAATAAATGATTCTTCTATCACAAGGCCCCTGGGATTTCAGGGCTTGTCTGTTGTAGCGGCTAGTGTTAGTCATGCTGACTAACGTACTTAACATATATGACAAACACAAAGACCCTCTTTTAAAGCATTTTTCTTTTTTTCTAATAATAGCTGGCATTTAGTGCTTACCATAGTCTCTGAGACTTACAAATATTCTCTTTTCATGTTCTCATGAATATAATGAGAGAGGTATTACCATTCTTATTTTATCCCTGAGGAAACTGGTGCTCAGAGAGGTTAAATAATTTGCCCAAGTTCTTATCTGATCCTAGAACCCAAGCTGTTATCAACTAATCTATGTCAGCTCCCAGTGTTAATTATTCCCTAGGAAAAATATAGAGCTGGAGAACACTACTGATCCTTTCTGGCTAAGCCTCAGAGTGTCTTTTCTCAGGCCATTCTTGCCAATAGCCTGCTGACTTAGGGTCAAAATACATACACAAAAAATCATTCTTAAAAAGGATTTCTAAACCTAAAAATGAATTATTGGCCATGGATAGTGCTAATACCGAAAAAAAAAAAAAAACATGGCCCTATTTGAGAATTCAAATTTCCCCATTTCTTTGCCATCTATTGATTGGTAACATTTCCAAGGAACAATTTTACTCTTTCATTTTAAATTGATTTCTCTTCTTAGCAAGACTGTGCTTTTTGAGAGTGCTGTGGCAAAGAATTCATTTAATTTTACTTTGTTTTTAAATCAATGTCCACAAGACCCTCTCAGTCAATGGATTATGTTTGCTATCCATTAGACATTTTTCTAAACTGTTCACTGACCTTTTGTGTCATGTAATATTGCAGTGCTTTTAGTCTTATCTAAAATGTTTTATTTTTTTCATCTTTCACCTTTGCTCTTTCTTTCATTTTTAAACTCTGAACTTTACTCTCTAATGTCTCAGCTTCTTTTTTGAACTTGACATGCATTATATGCCTTTTGTGCCCTTAATTATTTTTTTCACTTTGGGCTTCATCCATGTTGGTCTTTTCTAATCGTGCTGTATTGTTTGCTGCTGCAAACCCCGCCTCTCTGACAACACTTTCATTTGTCTTTAAACTATTTTCTTTCCTTCCGATGCTGAAAGCCACTGAAATTTTTGTCTACTGCTCCCTTCCAGGAAATCTCAGGCTTTCCACTGTTGAACAACCAAGTTCTAGGCACTAGAATTATAATCACTTACATAGCAATGTTAATTCCCTGTACTCACATTTGAAAAAAAAAAAAAAAAAACAATGAAAAAGACCTATGTGTCAAGGGCAGAAAAGATATTTTCAGAAGAATATTTAAGAGACAAGGAAAATAATTAACAAAGACATGAAAAAATGAATAAAAGTAGCTTCATGAAAAAATTTATAAAAAGGGAACACTGGGTTAATGAACAGTATAAATACTTGGCTCTTATAAAGGCAAGAGTAAACAAGGTTAATATCTAGTGTACCAGATACAAGAACATCAGCTATTAAGAATGCCATCATCTGCCAAACACAGGCTAAGATCCTGTGTTTGGCAGACTCTTCAATGGTCTCCCCTTTGGCCTCAGGTTCTCCAGGTTTATCTCCCTCCCACCCATTCTCCAGAATTCTGCCAGCATCATTGTTCTAAAATGCATATTTAATCATTTCTTTGTAAGAAAAGTTGTCAATGGCTCCCCATTCCTTCTAGGATAAAGATTAAATGCCTACAAAACCCTAGGTTTCTGGGCCCTATTTACTTTTCTAGCCCTATTTCCATCCACTTCTCCTTCCTCCCAAGATCTGTATACACTGGACTTTTGTATACACTTTTGCATATGCCCAGTCACTCTTTCCTGTCTCCTCTTGGCTTTGCCAATGTCCATTTAGACTTTATGTAGAAGCCACCTCTTATGTGACTCCTTAAGTAAAAATTAAGTACCCCCCTTCTGTGTACTACTATAATTCACTGTATTTCCCATATCATAACACATAACGTGCTGTATTATTATTCTGTTTACTGATCTGTGTCTCACACTAGTGTGCAGCAATATGATGGCAATGAGTTATATTAATCTTTTTTTGCCCTGGTATCTAGCACCTAGCATAGTGCCTGGTACTTAATGATATGCAATAAATAACGGGATAAATGTTATACAAGTACTTAGTTATGTAGCAAGCAGGCAAACCTCTCTCCTCTTCTTTTTCTGGTCTAGCTGCCTTCTCTGTGGAAAATCCCCAACCCCCCTCTCCTGACCTTCAGGAATGGGTGAAACTGCAGGCAAGTGAGATAAGACACATTCTTGGGATAGAAACCCCCTCTCCTAGCCTTCAGGAACAGGTGAAACTGCGGGCAAGCAAGATAAGGCACCTGGAATGGGGACCCTTCCCGAACAGCTCATCTGCTTCTGTAATCTACTTCGCATTCAACTAACCAATTGTTTTTCCTTTAATACTGCCAGTCACCATATTAAGCTTACCTTATCTCTAGCATGTAACACAGTCTATAAAAGCTAAGGTTGCCTTTTGTTCAGGGCTCACACTTTCAGAGGCTACTCAGCTGAGCCCCATGGCCATAGAAAATAAAGCCTACTTCCTGAAATTCAGAGCCTCAGCCTGGTTTGTTCTATTTCTATATAACATTCCAGGAGGCTTAAAGCCTTGTTCCTTTTTTCGCGCAACAGTTACACTATTGTCTAGAAACCCAAGGCTGAATTAGAACTTCTAGTTTTAATCTTTAATGAAACTCTTTCTAGAATAAGTGTTGGAAACCCTTAGTAGGTTTTTAAACATGCTCATTAGTAAGTTAACTTACGCACATGGGAAAATTGCTACCTGTATTATCATAAAGGTTTGTAGTTGGTACAAACCGCTTGGGCTGTCCCAAATCCAAGCTGCTGGTGTTTTCTCAGCACCCACCTGTTCCCTTTCACCTCTTCAGTGATAGTCATTCAGCTACCACAGTCTCCCGTGTCCCACACCAGAGTCAGGGTTTCCCAGGAAATGGCATCTACCATCATTAATGACCAGATCAAGCATTTTAGCATCTACTACTCCCTTCCCTTTAAACTTTGTCAATCTCTATTCTGCAATTAATCTGTCTCCTTTTCTGTCTTAGTAAATCTAGTAAAATAAGAAAAATTGAGTCTCTTTGAGAAGATTTGGGGCTTATAGGATCTCAGCGCCATCATAATGGCAGCACTGTTCTGTGCCCTGTCAATTTTAGAGATGGATGAAAGTGTGTTGAAGCTGTACTAATACCTTCTCTAGTAGTTAATGAAATCAGGATGTTTAATTCAAAATATTCTGTTTTTTAAAATTTTGTTACCTTCTATTCAAAATTTCTCCTGCACGTGCAGGAAATAAATTAAAGCTACAATGAACAGAGACTATTGAATCAGATTTTAAATGTTTACAGTTTCACAACTTACCCATTAAAGTAATATAAAATTTAATGGCTCTAAAAAAAAACTCCCCTCCCCCCAAATGATACTAATGTCAGAAGGAGAATTAGCACTAATAACTTAATCTTGCAACAAATGACATTTTTTAAATGTCAGATAAAGGGAATAAAATGTAAAGGAAACTTTGAGCATTGGGAGAGACATATCCAAATTAAAATTGCTGTCCACTGGTTTATTAACAACAACAACAAAAGGATGTGGCTTACTACCCAAAATAAGGGCATAATTGAGAAAGTATTTTTATTTTCTTACTCCTAAGAGCAATATTCCACTATAAGAGAATTCATAAAACTTCATGTCAAAGAGGATGGTGATAAAATAAAATGCTGTCCAAAACACCGGTAATTTATTGGTGAGTATAGTTTAAAATCAAATATTTTCTGCATTATAGAATTTGGGATAAACTTTTAGGGTTAAAATGGGCCATGAATTTTCAAAAAGGGCATCAATGGAAACAAATATTAGAAATGCCATTTGGATGGCTCTAAATTTAAAACAACCTGAGTTTCCAAACATATTTATTCATTTGCTTATTTTTGACTACAGGTTTGCTAATAGTCATTGTGCCTCATGGCTGCCAATCAAACTTTGCTATTTCTCCTTTGTTCACCTGATAATTGTGCTAGTCATATCTTCTGACTTCACTCCTACCACAAAGTAAACTTTGGTGCTTTATCAGTAACCCTAACATATTCCAGTATCTTCTTTTCATTCCATCAGCCTCCATAGCCAACAATGAGTTTTTGAATGTTTTTCTCAGACCAGCATTGACAGGGCCCAGAGGTTCATCCTATGGCCTGTCCCAGATCAGGCTCATCTGGGGTAGTGAGTCCCAAGCAAAATCACATACCTGGACCAGTCATGGAAAGGTTGGGTATGTGAAAAGACAAGAAGCAGATATTAAAATTAGGAAGTATAAGGAGACTTCCTGTCCAGAGGCTGGAAAAACTGTTAAGTCTGGATGCCTAATAACCACAGAGAGCCTATTGCAGCTTACCAGAAGACATGAAGTTTACCAAGATGTGCTCCACGGAATAGTAGCATGGAAAGATAGTCTAAATTGGCTTCCATGATCAATAAATGTAGAAATAGCTAAATAATACAATTTTTCTTTTGGAAATTCTTAAAGTGTATTAGCATATTAAAAGATAAAAGAAATCTTGCCATAAAGAAATCTGTTTTGCTTTGTTGACACTGGTATTTAAAAAACTTTTTGACCATGAATGGCTATTAACATCCCAGAGAACGGTGATGCCAAGAAATACGTTTGAGGAAAAGCTGACCTCACCAGTCCTTCATCTTTGCCACGTCTCAATTTCCTGAGGCTACCCTGTAAGCCCACACATTGGTCATTTGATATCCTACAACAGTGCTTCACAAACTTCTATGTGCATAGGAAACACTGGGAGTCTTTATAAACGCAGATTTTGATTCAGTAGGTCTGGGGTGGGGCCTGCGAGTCTGCATTTCTAATAAGCTTCCAGGTGTTGCCAATGCTACACTTGGAGTACTAGGGCCCTACAGGAACATTGCAATAGGAAAGATCTTCCTATTTCCAACCTCTTTACCTTATCCTTTCTAATAATAAATCCTCCTAAAACATTGCTTTCATTATGTCACTTTGCTAGTCAAAAATTTTCAGTGGTTCTTTATTTCCTGTACATTAGTCATTCAACAATAGACAGTTATTGGACCATTATTATGTGGCAAATAGACTGACAGCCTATACTTTATATAGTGAGAAGCAAGTGGGTGAGTAAAAATAATGCACAGAATGCTAGGTGCAACAATAAAATTGTTGCGGGTAATTTCCTGAGCCTTCACTTTCATTCTCTGTAAAATGAGGGTTAAACTAGACCAGTGGTATTTAACTCTCCCTGCACATTGTAATGATTTGAGGATCCAGAGCCTTACCAGAAGAATTAAGTCAGTATTGCCTGGAGTGGGGCAGAAGTGATTTTCAAATTCTCCATGGATGTTTCAGGTTTGAGAAGCCAGGACCAGACAATGAATCCAAAAGTGTGTTGCCCAAACCATCAATATTAGCATAACCAGCAACTGGTTAGAATGCAAATTCTCAGACCCCACCCCAGAACTACTTAACAGAAATTCTGCCAAATCTTATTCTTGAAAGATTTTCACCAGATTGGAATTAAAGTTCTAATTTAGCCTTGGGTTGCTAGACTCTTACCTAAAATGCTCTTATATCTAAATTCAGCCCATTTTAGATCCTGCTCTAGGTCAACCTTTTCCTGTAATGTTGTTCCCTGATGAATGATCATTCTAGAACTCTAGCTCTCTGAATAGCTACATTGTTCACTGTCTGTACTATAAATGTAGCACTTAATTATCTTAAATTAACATCATTGGAATAAGTAAAATATAATAAGAGTTCAGTTACTCATATAATAAGCATTTCATGAAAAACTAGAGGGAATGGAGGAACCAAGGGAACCAATAAGAAACCTTCCCATTAAATTAGCCATATTGTGCTCAAATAATAAAATTTGTGCTTTATAATTTACAAAGCATTTTTATACACATTGGCCTAGTTTTTACTATATGATCTCAAAGACCATGTCTCCTTGCACTCAAATTTCCAGAATATCTTCAAGTAAACCGTGGAGAGGCCATTTCTTGCAGTGAAAATTTAGAATAAATCATGAAAGGCATCATGAACTTTCATAAACCCAAGGAGTTACTGAGTTCTGAGATGGCAAATTTTGCCTCCAATCCTACTCCTGATGGGCTTTAGAAGAAGCTTCATAATCATTCCCAGTGTAGCACTCTAACCAGACAGCACCTATTGATCATAGCTGGCAGGCAAGGGGACACATATTTACTGTTCTAATCTAGTCTAACCATCTTGGTTAAAGGCAAAGAAACCAATTAATGCTAAGTAACCTAAATTTGTCTGCACAGATTCATATATGGAGGCTGAACCAAGATCAGAAACCAGCTTCCTGACTCCTCATTCAAGGATCTCTTTATAACTCACTGACTCTCCCCATCTATTCCTGGAATTCAGAATTTAAATTTCTACTCTAAGGAAATCAAAATACAAAAAGTAAACCTTTGACAGAGAGTTTTCATATTAATGATCATAAACATAATGTTGAAATGAAAAATGACAACTTTAAATCAGGTGACAATCAGGATTGGCTAGCCTGTTGTTTTCAGTTTAGTTTATTTACCAAAGCCTACAATGAGTCATGACTGGAAATAGACAAAACGGATTATTTTAATTTCACTGTCCTACAAAAAATAAAGGAAAATAGTTTTCATTAATACGATCTGGGCTCTAATCCAGTCTTGAAATAAATTGTACTACTGAGTAAACTTTTCAAAGGTGAATTTTCCTTCATTAATGGCAAAACATTTTATACATAGCTTAATTATTAAATTTAAATAACAAGAAAATGGACATATTTAAAGGAATATGAAAAAGAAGTCAGAGAAAAATAAACATTTGTTTCAATAAAAATAATAATCTCCATTTCCAAACATTTACAATCAACCTAATTAAAAATTCTGCCCAATTTAAGCATCAGTTCCCCATTTTCTAGATGGTAGCACATTATCCTAAGTGTAATTAACAGTGATGAATTGTGCATGAATGCGGCTGAAAGGGGAAGTTTAGGATTGTGCATTCACTAGGAGGAAAGCCAAAGGATGAAACACGGGACTGTATAACATAGTGAACATTATTGTAGATGATGACTGTGGTTAATAGTACAAATACAAGGAAGTTCTTCCATGAACCAGAACAAATATAACTCACTATTACAAAGTATTAATAATAGGATGGTATATGGAAAAAAATATATACCTAATGCAAACCATGGACTATAGTTAACAGTAATATTTGAATATTCTTTCATCAATCGTAACAAAGGTATCATACCAACATTAAGTTTCAATAATAAGGAGGTATAAAGGGCATGGGGTTTTTCTTTTTGGAGCAATCAAAATGTTCTAAAATTGATTATGGTGATAAATACAATACTCTGATTATACAAAGAGCCATTGATTGTATACTTTGGATGGAATGTATAGTGTGTGAATAAAACTGCTTTGAAAAAACAGGAGTGAACACTGAAAAAATAATATCCTCACCACAGAAATTATGCCCACTTTTTAGAATTATAATTTTTCTATAGCCATTATCCAAATCATAGTTTCCAAATATGACAGTCAGCTTCATAACTTGATTGGAATGAAATAGAGAAAAAGACCTATCAAATTTTGCTTATTTTTAGTCATACTATAATTGAAACTACTTTTAGTGGGGAAACCTATCATCTAACACTGTTAGAAATTGCCTCTGTCACTGTTTGTATTACCCAGGTGTTCTAGTTTGCTAGCTGCCGGAATGCAACACACCAGAGACGGATTGGCTTTTAATAAAAGGGGATTTATTTTGTTGGTTCTTCAGAGGAAAGGCAGCTAACTTTCCACTGAGGCTCTTTCTTACGTGGAAGGCACAGGATGATCTCTGCTGGTCTTCTCTCCAGGCCCTTGGGTTCCAACAACTTTCCCCGGGGTGACTTCTTTCTCCATCTCCAAAGGCCTGGGCTGAGCTGCAAGTGCTGAGATGAGGAATGCCGAGCTGCTTAGGCTGTGCTACGTTGCATTCTCTCATTTAAGCACCAGCCAATTAAGCCAAACGTCACTCATTGCAGCAGACACGC